>RQTK01000880.1:55182-62682 GCA_003991915.1 Elysia chlorotica
GTCCCTCTCTCTCTCTCCGTATCCCTGCCCCCTCCCCCCTCTCACTCCCTTTTTTTCTGTCTCTCTATTTTACTCTTTGCCGTTCTTTCACCCAGCTTCTTTTCTCCCCTTTCTCTGGTTTAAAAATGCGGAGCAAATAATAGCCCAAAAACACGTGTAGAAGTTAGAGAGACAGAGACAGAGAGAGAGAGAGGGAGAGACAGAGAGAGAGAGGGAGAGGCAAAGAGAGAGACGGACCGACAGACACACAAACAGACAGACAAACAGACAGACAGGGACAGAGAGGAAGATAGAAAGTAAATCTGACGAAGGTTTGCAAACTAAAGAGAGGGAGAGAGAGAAAAGAGAGAGAGAGAAGAGAGAGAGAGAGAAAATAGAGAGAGAGAGAGGAGATAAAGGCAAAGTACAAACTAAGGCAGAGAGATAAACAGAGAAACAATTTTAAAAAGGAAAAGCAAAGAAGGAGGAGTAAAAATGCAAGAAAATGGAAAGAAGGAGTAAAAAGGGGCACAAAGACAATGAAAATGTGAAGTGTGTCATAAAAAAGGATAAATAAATAAGGAGATAAAATATAAAGGTGGAGATATTATAGCAGGATAAACTTCGGGTAGGTGTGGTCTCATGCGTCTACACAAGCACAATTTTGTGCTCTGTAATCATAGTAGTAGTAGTAGTAGTAGTAGTAGTAGTAGTAGTAGTTGGTAGTAGTAGTAGTAGTAGTAGTAGTAGTAGTAGTAGTAGTAGTAGTAGTAGTAGTAGTAGTAGTAGTAGTAGTAGTAGTAGTAGTAGTAGTAGTAGTAGTAGTAGTAGTAGTAGTAGTAGTAGTAGTAGTAGTAGTAGTAGTAGTAGTAGTAGTAGTAGTAGTAGTAGTAGTAGTAGCAGAGGTAGCAATAATAGTTGCAGTTGTTGTTATTGCTGTTGTTGGTACTGTTGTAGTTGTTATTATAAAGGTTTATGATTGCTCTACTTCCTCGTTCCTTGTTTCCAAGTTATGAGAACTAATTCACTTGGATTTAGAGGGTCCATTATTTGTGACTTAGTGGGGTTTTACCCCGAGCTGTTTTTTTTTCGTAGAATATCCTAAAAAATAAGAAGCTTGTGCTAGGGACGTATTGAAAAAACAGCTTCTTAACTTTTTTTGCCTTGGGGCGCCCTCGCCTTAATAAGAGATCGATTCGAGTGCCTACACAGCAGATCTCAAGCGAAAAATTGGGTTTAGTTTCCAATAGGGTTTCACAGATCGTCTCGCGCAGAAACTGAAGATAACATCGTATGCTGGATTGTTCTTCAAATTTTGTTATCTAGTTGTTGTTTTTATAACATAGCCTGTTGTAAACAATGGGGTATTATGCTAGCAGGACAGTAACTGGGTGTTTATATACAATAACTTATGTTATACAGGAAGGGTTAGCTAATAGACCAAGTTGTTAGTGACTATAACTATAACTCTCTTTGCAAATACACCGGTCCAAACTAAAATGACTCAAAGAAGTAAGAACTATTTTGGTAACCAGTCCTGCTGATACACACGCCTCGCACAAAGTTGAATATAAAACATAGCATTGCGGAAATAAGTAGCAGTTTTGTTTTTTTGTTGTTTATTTGCTTAAACGTTGAACTGCTATAATACATAACCTTCACTCACCTGCGAGGGTGGTATGAGTTGTAGGGGGAAGATTTGTAAACACCCAGGGTCCGTTCAAATATTCTGGGGAGATGTCAGAAGACTTCCTGTCGCAGCGTCCGGGCAAATCTAAAGAGTCTGACAGTTCACGGCCCGGTATGGGTGCGGGGTCATAGATGTTGTCATCTGGGGCGTGAGCGTTTTCTCGTGGAAGTTTCAAACTCTGACAGCTCTTGGCGTCTCGGCGGGGGGTCACTCTAGAACAGGCGTCTGTGCTGGACTCTCGCATCGACAAGAAGTGGCGGAGTTTGGATTTGGGGGTTTTGTTTTTACTGTGGTTTTCACAAAAGCTGCGAGATCTCATGGTAGGCGTAGAACTTTTTGTTTGGGGAGACTCATCACGAAAGGCAACACTCACGGGTTCTATTGGCTGCTTAGAGAATTCCAAGCACGCCTCTTTGCAAGTTGAATGTTCACAGATTTCAGGTGTTGTGATGGTAATAACATGGTTGTCTGTTCCTCTGGTGTGTCAGTGTCCATATCTGTACAGGATCCAAACGGTGCTTTGCTTTTCTCTCCTCTCGCGCAGATCTCTGGGTCTCTTAAAGAATTTCTGGACGCAAGGCGTCGAGCCTCGGTCTGCCTGAGTTTTAAACCTTCGCCTTCTGTCAGGGGAGGTCGGAGAAAATTGGACGGAGGTAAAATGATGTTCCCTGGGGTGTTGGAGAGACCGTCGTTATCCGCGGCTGATGCGAGCCGCGAGTCGTAGCTGTGTTGTCCGTACTGTGCCCAGGTCTTCCGTAACTTTATCTGGGATTCCCGATTGCAGTCGCTGGAACTTTCCTCCTGACCTGACAGCGGTGCACTTTTCGTGTGGGTCAGTTGTCCCTTCCTAGCGTCCCACTTAGACTGCAAGCTTTTCATCTTGTGGAGCTTCGCTCTCTTTGATCGAACTGACTCGGATCGGTAGGCCTGACTCTGGCTGTTTAAGTTTCTACCGTCAGTGCCTGGATGTGGATGCGTCATCAGGGTGAAGTGAAAGTAGGTCAAGCAGCGGGTGCAGTGCTGGCGGTGCCCGGGCCTGATGGAGTAAATCGGGGATACCCACGGAGCGTCCTCCAGGCGCCGGCCCCACGGGTATTTCTCCTCCTCAGAGTAGACCACAGGTGTCAGACTCGCGGCCTCCTCCCCCGACCCTCCCGTGATTTTCTTCCCGCCCCGCAGAGAGCAGGTGTTGTTCCTGTTCCTGAGGAAGAACGCTTTTAGCGGGGCCTCCACAACGTCCAAATTCTGAATGTTCACCTCCTTAGTCCCGTCTTCTTCGCGATCTTGCGAGCTCATATTTTTCTCCGCCGCGTGTTTTTTAGCTGCCCTAAAACTAGAATCTACGGAAGAGTTTGGACTTTTCAGTTTACCCTCAGTTAGTTTGGTCGGGACGTTTATTTGAAAAACCGCCGCGTCCCCCATGTCGACAGAATCGCTCCTCTTGCCGCCGCAAACCCTGACCAGCTGTCTGGTGAGCTGTTCCACGCGGTCTAGGAGTTCCACGCCACTGGTGGTGCTGGTGGTGGTGCTGCTGGTGGTATCCTTGCTGAAGTTGTTGCCCCTACCACCATGACCATGCCCCAGTGAAGTCTCCTCCACCACCGATTGGCGGGTCAGTCTTTGCTGGGATTTCCGATGTGCTCGTTGTTTTGGCGCGAAAACTGATGGCGCGCAAATCGACGCCTTAGAGTTTGGCAGCATCATAGATCCTGATGACGTGGACTCTTGTGATTGGCTGAGTGTTAGTGAATCCCTGAGGTGTAAGTCCCTCTGCGGTGTTTGAATAGTTTGATATCCTTCATGCCTATGTTTTGGAGTACTGAGACTGCCTGCCGCGTTTTGTGTTTTCCTGTGATGTTGTTGATGTTGCAGTTCTTCTTGTGTGGCGTCTTTCCGACTTTGCTCAGACTGACAAGAGCTGTAGCCCAGATCTTCCGACTTCACTCGCAGGAAATCTTTAGACCGAGGCCTCAAGCTTTGGGTGTTATCAAAACTGTATCGCGCCTCCATTGTGAGTTTCGCTGAGGAATCTCCAGTGATCCATTCCTTAATGATAATAAAGATCAATGACGAAGTTCCGTTTGGCAAATTGTATCGCACTTCTATTGTAAATAAAACTTTTTTTGGTCTGTAGCTTTTAAAACCAAACTACTTATCTATGTTCCTTATGGATTTTTTGCGGAGAAAATAGATAAAATATCTACCTGAATACAAATTTCAGGGTAAATTTTCACAGAAAGAATAAATAATCACACACAAAAAAATTAAACTCAATATTAGAAAGTCGAGATCGTGAAAGTTGCCATGTCTCGGAAAAGTTTAACAGGGAGAAAAACTTTTTTGCCAATCTTTTCATGATTTGAAGTCATAGCGTTTAAAGTGGATACATTTTATTTTAAATCAATATAATGGCAAAATGTTTCTTATGCATTATGCAAACACAATTCTTAATTTATTAGATTTATAAATATCCGTAAAAAACCTTCGCAACGAAACAAGTATTATTTTTTTTCAAATAGGCGTCCTTTCGAGTAAATCGATATGAGTCAGTAGAATTATAACTTTTACAATACACATAAAAATGTATTCTATGGGTATGGTGGGAAAAAATGCACTATACCTCGGAAAAAAATATGTTTGGTTTAGAGTTTTATGAGATGTTATTATTATTCATTATGCACTTTGTTTACATTGTTTTTAACTTGGCAGAAATAGCCATCGGACATAGCAGAATACAGATCCATCTTGAAATGTTTCATCGTGATGCGGCAAGGCTTTTCATTTTCCTGTACAATGTCCACTTTGAAGGAAACTATTTACATCTTCACTATTATATGTTACAATCGGTAAGTGATTGTCTTTGTTTACAATTTCATATTACGAATTTCGAAATAGGTTTTACAATGAATTTCCGTTAAAAATACTTATAGTGGACTAACGATATTTTTCCAGCTCACACTTCCGTTTCTTTGATTAAGTGTACATAATTTACACAGTTTTAGCGCTACGATTGCCTTTTAAAATCAATGTTTACATTATTCAATGTTTGAAATTCAAGTTCACAAGAGGCACTTTCAGTAAACTATTCAGACGATAAAGCCTAAAAGTAGATGGCGTCAAAGTTGGAATGTCTTAGACACAAACTAGCACTGGGGTGAGTGGAATTCCTTCTTAACGCCCGACGTTTAATGGCAAGGCTATAGTGTACACATCACTCACGTTTAATTATCAACATCACAGCAAAACTTTACATTTTACTCAAGTTCTGCTTAGCAAAAGATAAATTCCGCAACAAAGAACCGGAATTCACCGGAATTCACATTGTGATGGTGGCGGGAAAGTTCACTTTGTGACGTCTGCTTTCTTGTTTCTGGAACTTGTCGCTACAGACTAGACCTAACCTTTACGTCGTGTTTTACTCTGGTTGAATAAAACTTGAGCACAATCAACGCCAGCTTCTGTCGGGGGGCGAGTCAAAACAGCCCGATTTTTTAGATTCTGATTTAACTGATTGAAATACTGTACCTCACATTTTTTGTACATATCGACAGACAGATAGAAGTAGACAGAGAGTGAGTGAAATGGATATATATGGACTTAGAGAGATATACAAAAGAGAGAGAGAGAGAGAGAGAGAGAAAGAGAGAGAGAGAAGAGAGAGAGAGAGAGAGAGAGAGAGAGAGAGAGAGAGAGAGAGAAAGAGAGAGAGAGAGAGGAAGAGAGAGAGAGAGAGAGAGAGAGAGAGAGATAGAGACAGAGAGAGACAGAGAGAGAGAGAGAGGCAGACAGACAGAAAGAGCGAGCGGAAATATTATTGAAAATCTTCGACCACAGAATATATTTAATTGGTTCTTTAAACACAATACTTGAGGCGAAGTCACATGTTTGTTAGTTTGTATACTTATATTTTGTTTATTTGTGAGGCAACCAGGGTGAATCAGGCACAATTCGGACATTTGTCAAACAGCCTCAAATGCACTTTGAGAGGTTGAAAATTTTTAACTTCCTCATTTCTAGAACCAGACATTTTTAACTTACTTTGAAAATGAAAAAATTAAATTGAATATATATTTTTAAAACTGTTTAGAGGGCTCTAATTCAAAACATGTATTAGCGACTTTGAAGTTGTCAACGCCACATAACCAACAATAAAGCACTACTATTAGTTTAAAGTCAATACACAGTATATTCAGATAGCAAGTCTATAGATCTGAAAAGATACAAAGAAACACAAAGAAAGAAAGAATGGAAAACTGTAAAACAGTAAGACGGAATGACGCCCGAGGCAGAAAGAGAAAAAAGGAAAAGTCATTACAATACTCCGGAAAGTGTGTCGAACAAACAAGGCAATCGGGGATTTACAAGCCAAGAGCCGAGACAGATAAGACTAAGAGACAAAAAACCATATTACACGGATACGCATTTGTATTGTGAATGTACTAGTAATACAAGGGGAGGTAATTGCGTTGTCTAGAGTGTGACTTCTACAGCCCCTGACAATATGTAGAGTCCTGAAGACTATAATTATAATATGACGGATTCAATGACACTACACTGTGTCATTAGCAAACGAACATGGAATTATCTAACAATGCGAGGTTACTTTTCGTGATCAATGAGATGTGAGTACAACAAGCGTCTATATATGGGTTTATTAATAGAGATAGGGCATTGTTGTTCTCACATCACGACTCTTGTTAAGATAAGCATGTTATTAGGGTTGAGATTTCGCCAAAGGTTATTCCGCGTTGTTGGAAGACATGAAAGATGTTCAAACAAGCAGAAAATGCCAAGTGTCGTGTAGTTAATGTTGTACTTTTTAATCTTTGTGTCCGTTTGTGTTCTCTTTGTGATCTTCAGAAGATTATAAAACCCCACACCAATGGATTTACTGACACCAATATTATTATAGAAACTCACTGTTTTCCTTGATGAGTACATTTGAATTAAAATTTAAATATCCTTACCGAATACCGGAACTTTGTGAATTTACATTCGTCATAGAACCAACACTTCTAATCATTTGTATCAAGTATTCCTCAATTATAATATCTCTTTCTTTTCTCTGTCTCTCTCCCTCTCTCTCTCTCTCTCTCTGTCTCTCTCTCTCTCTCCGTATACCTGCCCCCTCCCCCCTCTCACTCATTTTTTCTGTCTCTCTATTTTACTCTTTGCCGTTCATTCACCCAGCCTCTTTTCTCCCCTTTCTCTGGTTTTAAAAATGCGGAGCAAATAATAGCCCAAAAACACGTGTAGAAGTGAGAGAGACAGAGACAGAGAGAGAGAGAGGGAGAGACACAGAGAGAGACAGAGAGAGTGGGAGAGACAGAGAGAGAGACAGACCGACAGACAGACAAACAGACAGATAGGGACAGAGAGGAAGATAGAAAGTAAATCTGACAAAGTTTTGCAAACTAAGGAGAGGGAGAGAGAAAAGAGAGAGAGAGAAGATATAAAGAGAAACGAGAGAGAGAAGAGAGAGAGAGAAGAGAGATAGAAAAGAGAGAGAGAGGAGATAAAGGCAAAGTACCACCTA
This sequence comes from Elysia chlorotica, assembly GCA_003991915.1. Lineage (NCBI taxonomy): Eukaryota > Metazoa > Mollusca > Gastropoda > Plakobranchidae > Elysia > Elysia chlorotica. The sequence goes on from RQTK01000880.1 coordinate 62,388, forward strand.
AGGCAGAGAGATAAACAGAGCAACAATTTTAAAGCGGAAAAGCAACGAAGGAGGCCTAAAAATGCAAGAAAGAGGAAAGGAGGAGTAAAAAGGGGCACAAAGACAATGAGTCAAGGTGTCTGTGATTAAAGAGACAAAATGTGAAGTGTGTGATAAAAAAGGATACATGAATAAGGAGATGACACATAGCGGTAGAAATATTATAGCAAGATAGTGTTTCACTACACAAGCACAATCTTTCTGTCTGAAAGCCAAAAATCAAATATTTCAAAACTAGAAGTAATAAGTGAAGCAG
>RQTK01000880.1:65182-68279 GCA_003991915.1 Elysia chlorotica
TGAAGTGCTACCGCACAGAGACAATGCAGGGCTACTTTGACTTATGTCTGAGGCGGTCACCTCGTACTGACACCAACACAAACAGTAGTTTTATGGAGTGGAGTAAAGTTCTTATACATCTTAAATTTGATGTTCATGTTTGGAAAGTTGCTTTAGGTTTGAGAAGCAGAATGTAGATTTGTTAGAGCTCTCGTGTCAACGCAACGATGGTTGGGGTTTGAGTCCGAAGCTTCATCGACTGATCTATCGAACGATTCACATTTCCAAACCAGCCCGATTGTCTAATCTCTACCCCCGCATTTTTCTATTTTTGGATGAGAATTGTTAACTGTCCATCTATCTTTCCAGTCTGTTTTGATAATATAAAAGTAAGTCAATATGTAAACAAATCGATGATAATGTTTTGATACTGAATATTCAGAAGAGTTGAGATACAGAAAATAATTATAAACCTGCTAAATATCTTATGTATGGCATTCGTCTTCTCTAGGATTGTCCTAGATACGTTTGTGAACAAGAGCTGTATGGGTTTTATATTGCTTTACTACTTTTATGAATTTTGTAATAACACATTAGCAGCGTTTTTGTGCTAATAGATTTATTTACTTTCTGCAGAACCTTGCTAATGAGCTTATACAACTGTCGGAATATCATAGGATAGGAGTTGCCAAAAGCTTATGTATTTTTTCTGTTGGATAAGTTTCTAGAATAAAGTATTAATACAATGTTGATGTTGAGTTGGTTTAATGTCAAACATCAGCACTAGATAGGATATATTGTGGACGGACCATAAGACTGACGTCTGACAATTTTGTGTGCTGCCACACACGAGGCAGGGCGGGGATATCATGGCTCCTGTCTCAGCCGGTCACATTAAACTGAAGAATTAGTACAACATATACTTGAAAAAAAATGTTCGAGAAAAATAATGTATACGTTTAAAAATAGCTTGTTTAAAAGGGGAGTTTTTAAAGATATTTTGCAATCAATACGTCCCTTGATACAACACTAAGCTTTTTTTTTAAAGCGATCACTTTTAGTTTCCAGATTGTGAATTCAAGTTGAATTCATGTTGAGCTATAGATAGAGGATACAATGAATGGCTTCCCATTGTGTTCTTTAGGGGACGTGCGCTCCAGAGAGAGAGAGAGAGAGAGAGAGAGAGAGAGAGAGAGAGAGAGAGAGAGAGAGAGAGAGAGAGAGAGAGAGGAGAGGGAGAGAGAGAGAGAGAGAGAAGAGAGAGGGAGAAAGAAGAGAGAGGAGAGATAAAAATAAAGAGGGAGAGAGAGAGAGGTGGTATAGAGAGAGACAGGGAATGTGAGACGGAGAGAGAGAGAGGGAAAGAGAGAAAAAGAGAGGGGGGGGGAGAGAGAATGAGACAGAGAGGGGGATATATTTATCCATCTATCTACCCATCTATATATGTATTTATCTATCTATCTATTTTTCCATCTTTATCTGTACACCACTTCACAAGCAATATTTTCCCGCGGAAATCGATTACAGTATTCGGTTAAAATAAACAACATTTGAAACTCGACGTTGCCTCTTTGGTTAATTCCCTAAGTTCTCAAAAACAAACTTGCAAACAAGGAAGTCTTATCCAACCTATTATATAAAATATGAATGAACCACGATATAGAAATACGCCAGATTCATTTCATAATGCACGTAACACCATTTAGCGAAATCTGGAAAGGGTAAATTGTTTTAAGGTCAGCAGATAGTGAAAAACAAAAACATGTTATCCTTGTAGTTATATATGGGAATTTTCCATAGATAAGCCTGTTTGTCCGTAAATGTAGTACATGTATAGGCGAATGCGAGATTTGTATAGCTATGGTTTTAGTAAGTTTTGAGCTAATCTTACAAAGATAAACCAAATTGTGCCGTTTTTTTATTAGTAAAAAGCACAGTATGTAGTCCATTTTCATCAAACCATACACGACTAGATAATGGGCTTGCATAATAAACTTTTAAAACACTTAGTGCAGCCTATGTTGTGGATCACCATCACGCAGCCTTAGGTTAGGAAAACATTTTACAATTTTTAATATATATCACTAACAAACACAAATAAGTATATAAACACTTCGGTACTAAATTGCTGTCCTGGAATTCACGTATGAGTTATTTTTATTAATTGCCAATTAGTTGCTCATATGAACGCGCGAATGGTATAGATCATAGCGCAAAATTAATAATTGCTTATGTAAAAGAAGAGTAATATCAATTTTAGTACCACAATGTTGCTCCTCTTAAACACAGATGGTATATAATTTACACCCGGTAGCATTTTCTCTATTAAACCACAAAACTAGACCTAAATATTTTATTGCATCTTTGATATTCCTGTAAAAACTGAATGGTTTATAATGCCAAGTAGTTGCTCCTGTAAAAACACCTCGTAGAGAAAGTTCTCTCTGCCAATGTGTATCAATATATGCCACTTTTCCCCGAGGTTTCTGCCCTACTGCATTAGCTGATTTTCGGGCCATAGAATGATTTTATCGGCAATTATATCGATTGTTCTTAATTACAGTGGTTTGGATCAGTGACGCCCGTTCAATAATGCGATACTTTTTTCCGTTTCCACAATCTGCTCTATGGGGTTCTTATGAATTACTTTCTATTGCAAAATAATCATTATGATAGCATTGCCTCCGTCATGGTGGAAATTATGTCGATGGCTTGAACCAGGGCACATAATATAGATCTAGGGCTGTATGTACAACTTCGCGGTAGCTTACGAAACGTTGTAAGCCTTCTTATTCTCATATTGTTACGACACTTCTTAAGCCTTCTTATTCTTATATTGTTACGACAAGTCTGAAACCTTCTTATTCTCATATTGTTACGACACGTCTTAAGCCTTCTTATTTTCATATTGTTACGACAGGTCGTAAGTCTTCTTATTCTCATATTGTTACGACAGGTCGTAAGTCTTCTTATTCTCATATTGTTACGACAGGTCGTAAGTTGTCAATTTACCACAAAGGTGTACTCATTAGGTTTTATTATTATTATTATTATTATTATTATTATTATTATTATTATTATTATTATTATTATTATTATTATTATTATTATTATTATT
>RQTK01000880.1:74448-110102 GCA_003991915.1 Elysia chlorotica
GAGGGGGGGGGGCTGTAAGTTTTAAGGTCCCGTGAATCAGCTGAGTTTTACAAAGTTCAGATCCAAACCAAAATAGAAACTCACCCCCCTGATAGCGGGTCCAGATATAGAAAGCGTGAATTCAGATGTCCGGGGTATGAAGTGCGTCATGAAGGAGTTACCAGAGACATGCTGGGACAGAGAGAGGACAGGGGGAGGGAGACTAGGGATTGACTGACAGACATTTGTCGAAGTAAATGTTGAGACAGACATACAGACAAACATGCATAACGATGACAGACACTGACAGAGAGACAAACACAAAAATGTGTATATAAATAGAGTGACCAGCTATAGGAAGACAAAAGGAAGACTGTAAGGCCAGGGTGTCGCACATAAACAGAGAGGACAGAGAGGACAGAGTTGAGTTGAGTTGGTTCAACGTACAACATCAGCATTATATAGGCTATATTGTGGACGGTTCCCAAGACTGACGTCTGACAATTTTATGTGCTGCCACACACGAGACAGGGCGGGGATACCACGACTCTTGTCTCAGCCTACAAACAGTAAACTGACACCAACACAACCAATAGAGAGCGAAATCGCCAGGGCTCGAATCCGGACCTTTTGCATCGGAAGCCGATGTTCTACCCCAGGCCTATATTCAAGGAGGAAAAAACTGCCATTGCTTTGATATTACTATATAATGCACACCATTTCTCATTTTTGGTGTAATACCGGGCATGAGATGTTATAATAAATTAGTATTCTTTTTATTTTTTACCCAGTTTTTAAAGTATATACTTTCCTGGGCATGTGAAACACATGAAAATATGTCAAAGAATTTCTGAGATTTTGTAAATGTTATATTTCTATCGTCGTTTTTGTTTTGTTGTTTTTTTTTGTAGTTTTTTTTTGTTCTGTTGTTGTTGGTTTTTTTTTCGTTTTTTTTTAAGGCGGGGGAGGGGGTTACAAGCATACTCATTGTATGCTCTGTGCTTCTTATCATAACATCCCGCGCAAAGAAAAAATAAAAGATTGAAGGGATCAAAGTTCTTTGAGAAAAAAAAAGATTGAAGGGATCAAAGTTCTTTGAGGTCTTGAAAAGCAATTCCGATTTTAAAGAAAACCAACAATCCATTCTCTGCCTAAATTGTTGCTTAAAAAAAGCAAGTTCTAAAAAAAAAAAAAGGAAAGAAAATTGCAAGCGTCAACCAATTTAGACCTAGAATCTATTCCTGGCATCTTGAAGTCTGTCTGTGTGTTTATAGAAAGGCATCTGTGTGTATATACTGTTAAGGATCTATCTGCGATATTAAGGAAGGTTCTGTGTGTTTATACTGTTAAGGATCTATCTGCGATATTAAGGAAGGTTTGGGAGTTGATGTCACGCAAATGTCAGGCGCGGTCAAACTGGGCGTCTACAGGTTGATCGTGAGCAATTATGCGTCTAGATGTAGACCGTAAGTAAGTATGCGTCTACATGTAGATCGTGAGTTTGAGTTTAAGTTGGTTGCTTAGCGTCTAATGTTAGCACCATAATTATAGACAATGTTGGCGACGGGCCCCAACTGTATGTGCTGCCCTAAACCAGACAAAATAGATCGTGGATTCGAACCGCGGACCTCTCGTTCTGGAGACCAATGCTCTACCACTTGAGCCGGATCAACCCGTCTGGAGACCAATGCTCTACCACTTGAGCCGGATCAACCTGTGTATATTGCGAGTGATTGTGGGCCTGGAGTTAGATCGTGAGTTGAGTTGAGTTGAGCTGGTTTAACGTCCAACATCAGCACTATATAGGCTATATTGTGGACGGGCCCCAAGACGGACGTCTGACAATTTTATGTGCTGCCACACAGGGCGGGGATACCATGACTCCTGCCTCAGCCGGTCACAGATCGTGAGTTGCGTCTTTGCACGGGCCAGGCCTACCTCTAAGATGCTTAAGTAGGAGGGGCGCTATTTTAGTGCTAAGCTTTCTAGACTTGCAAGCATGATCTGAAAATAGTAACACGCAAACAAAAACATAATGTATTAAGCTTCTCACATTCCCGATATAGACTTCTGCCGTCTTGGTTTTGATTTCTCGTGAAATCGTGAGAGTGGTTTCCTTGAAGCTATTTTTGTGTGTTTCCTTTTTCATTCATAAGTAAAAGGTTGAAATTGTCTTGATGTTTTTTTTTATCAAAAGAAATGACAATTGCAAGCACTTCTTTCTGGGTTTTTTTCCTAATGTTATGCACTTTATCACAACAGTTTATTCTCTATTGGAATGTGCTTTACAATCTTATGATTAAACTTCTATTGCTTCTCTCTCTTTCTGTCTATCTCTGTCTCTCTGTGTCTCTCTCTCTCTCTCTCTCTCTCTCTCTCTCTCTCTCTCTCTCTCTCTCTCTCTCTCTCTCTCTCTCTCTCTCTCTCTCTCTCTCTCTCTCTATCTCTCTCTCTATCTATCTATCTATCTATCTCTCCGTCAGTCTCCTCTCTCTCTCTCTCTCTCTCTCTCTCTCTCTCTCGCTCTCTCTCTCTACCTTTTCCACCTAAAATTTCTCTTAATCTTTAATAACGTTTATCGATCCAAATGCATTATGCATAAATTGTATGTGCCCGCTACGACTCACTACTACTAAAACCTTGTTAGCCAAGTCTCTAAGCCTAACGTCGCTACCACCATTATACCGGTGGCCAAACCATGTTTTACAGGCGATATTGAGAAAACACAAAGATAATGAATAGAAAGCAAGCTTGGCCTACCTTTCAAGCATCCGCAGCAAGAATGAGTGGCCACACGTTTGATACCCCTCAGCACTTCCATGGTGACCTGGGCTTAGTCTAACATCCCACAGGTTTTCCAGAATAATCATTGATGAATGCCGGGGAACTCGCCTAGATTTGAACCTTCGTCCTCCTGATGGTCAATCCAGAGCTCTATAGAAGCGAGTTTTAAATCGCTGTAATCCATTTCTTCACAGAGAGTTCAGGCTTACATGCCCCACAGGTTGTCCTGAAAAACCATTGATGAATACCGGCGAACTCGCCTAGATTTGAACCTTCGTCCTCCTGATTGTCAATCTAAAGCTCTAAATAAGCGAGTTTTAAATCGCTGTAATCCATTTCTTCACAGAGAGTTCAGGCTTACATGCCATAGGCTGTCCTGAATAATCCGATAAGAAGGCAGGACAGCAGCCTAGGTTTGAACCCTGGTCCTCCTGTTCGTCGATCCACAACTCTAACAATGTGAGTTTTATTTTGCCTCCATCCATGTCTTCAAGAAAAGTTTTCGCCAGATTTGATTATCATATTCCATGATTTCTTGCATAATAAAAATCACACATTTACGGGAATAATTATCTCAATTGAGAACTTTATAAAACATAAGATGCAATTTTCTCTCGTTCATCCTTAACCATATTATGTACAAAACTTAGGTTTTATATATCGCTTTTGTCCAAATTTTGTCCGATATATATTGCCAAAATTGGTTACGCAAAATCATGCTTCCTGCATCTAAAAAACCATGCACATTAACGGGAATATCTCAAGTGTGGACTATTATGAAACTTAAGACTCATTTTTTGTTCCATCAACAATCCGTTAGTTTTGCCCGTTCTCTCACACGTGATAAACCTTAACACTTTGAGTGTCAATACAAGGACGTTTGCGAAATATTGATCGAGAACAGGCCACAAATCGCGGCGGTGAAAGGGTTAACCGTCACCTGTGTATCAATATTCATAATTGTTCGTTAAATCAGCATAGGGGAAAGTGCCTGGCTCAGCTTTATTATGATGATCAGGGACATTGTGTTGGTGGCAGGTGACGGGCCGGTGTAGGAATAACATCAGCAATGTTTTGAACACATTTACTGCTACTTCCTTATGTTTGCTTTTCTTTTCCTTTCTTTTTTTTTGTTTGTTACATTAGCTCTAATGTCTTCCTTATTTACGAATCCCCGCACCTTTTTGTCACGCTCCTGTCATTCCATCTCTATCTCTTTGTTTTCTCTCTTTTTTTCTCGCTCTTTTTTTCTCTCTCTCTCTCTCTCTCTCTCTCTCTCTCTCTCTCTCTCTCTCTCTCTCTCTCTCTCTCTCTCTCTCTCTCTCTCTCTCTCTCTCTCTCTCTCTCTCTTTCTAACAAACAACATGTTCATGTCTGTATCTTTTCTATAAATCTATAACGTATAATTTATATATAGAATCTTCTTTTCCTCCTTTGCTTTTCCTATTTAATATTGCAAACCATAACTTTGAGTACGAACTTCGACAACACAGTGTCTGAGAATTACAATAATATAAACGGGTCTCTATCTTACAGGCTCTGGCATATTTTGAGGCCAATATCATTGACATAAAAGAAACCATAGAAAATATATATCCAACTAACATAACCCTCTCTAAACCAACTTGCAAAGAAATGCATCCCAATATGCACGTGTGTAAACAATGCTCACTCTGGGGATGAAAGAAGGAGGGCAAGGGAAAGTGGAGGGTTGCCAGGGACTTGTCCAACACCACAAGGAAACGTTAGGGGTGGAATTCCAAACTCAACATGCCGGTGCTGGTTTTTTACCAACCTTCAGACAAAGAAAATAAAAATGTGGGGGCAAAACACTGTTGGTAAATAACTAGACGGAGTGGGGGATGTTCCACGGCATTGGTGAGCAAATCGACCTTAAGCTTGAAATCTAAAGATAGCGATAGCTTAAGCAATGAAACATCCCAATAAAAAAATGACATGGTATGCACGACGAGAGCACTAGGTTCCCTTTGTGAAGTCTAGCCGTTATTTTACAGAAGAAAAAAAACCAGCACGGGAATAAACATGCCTGTTGTTTTGTAAATAAGCGTATGCCTTCATCGGAAGCATGTGCCAGGCTACATTACATGTATATGTATTCTGATTATGAACATAAATAATTATGTCTATATATCACCGATATGATCAGCATGTATGCACTCAAACTACATGTATAATGATTGTATGCACGTGAATTAACGTTCCGTTTGACTACTTAAGTCAAGTGGAAAAGAAAGGACAAATTTCGCATAGCTTTGTTGTTAGTCAAGTAGAAAAGAGAGGACAAATTTCGCATAGCCTTGTTGTTTTCCTATTCTATATCTCGCCAAAAATATAATTGTTTTGCAGGTTAGTGTCCTACCAAATATATACTTTTTATATGGCAACATGTACAACTAATTGGGACCCGTCCCCGATGTAGCCTAGTGAGTAGTTACGTTACTGACAAGTAACGTTAAAAAACCAAGAAACCAAACCAATACAAAAACCTGCTGCATTCAAAGTAAATATTACAGTCTGTCTACTTGAAGTGTTAGTTACTGTTACACTATCAGCCCGTGGAAATGGGCAAACGTGGAATATTATTATTCAATAAAGGGCCGTTGTGTTTCGAAAACCTTTACGGACCACTAGTATAACGTTGTCTTATGATGTTTTAAGCGAATATGAAGAAGGCTTACGGCTGGTTTTAAGTCACGCGGGCGTTGTACTTATGGCTCTATATAAATCCGCTCTCAGTAGGTGGGGCTAGCCCTATATCTGCAAAAAGATTAATATTTCAATATTTCTATCTTCTCTCAGGCGGGCCGTGTAAGAATAGATAAGAATTGCCATTGTTGAAAGAGAAATATTTACACCCATGGATTTTTTTTAGAATAAAAACAAACAGATTAAAAGCTCTGAACATACCACTGCAATGAATTGGGTAAATATGCGGGGAGTTGTTCGAATCTGTACATAAAGTAGTCATACAAAATTAAAATAAGATAAGCCTTTCTTTCTGTACTTGCATGATCATTATAAAATGTTTGTAGACTTGCAATAAAAATTTCAAATGTAAGACTGCAATGGATTGGGTAAGTATGCGGTGAATTTTTCGAATTTTCACTCTAAGTAGTCATATAAAATTAAAATTAAATAAGCCTTTATTTCCACACTTGCATGAACGTTATAAAGTGTTTGTAGACTTGCAATTCAACTAATTATAGATTCCTTTATGATCTTGTTTACCGGGACAACAACGTAAAGATAACAGGTTATTTCCTACAATAAGAAATCAATTTTTCGGATCGAAATATAAAAAACAACCAGGTAGCACTTTCTGGAGCCCGTCGCCGTATAGGACATTTCTCGTCGTAAGATGTAGGAACACGCAAGCTTACAACAAGTGTTATTATGACACGGGAAGGGCAAAGTTCGAGCACTTTTTTTAAACACACACGTGTGCTTTAATCATAGTTTACCTTATTACTACGGTTTATGCTGCTCTTTAAAAATGCACCATAATTGTTCTGTAGCGAAGAAGTCTTTGGAATCATAGTTATTTGATTAAATGAAAAATTTTGTTTGTTTGTTTTTGTTGGAAATAAATGGAGAAGGTATTTTGCCTTTTTTGTGTGGGTTTTTTTAACATAAACAAAATAAATCATATACCAAACGTGTATAACAAATCTACCTTGTTGTTATAATTTATAAATTATAATATCCACACTTTGCACTTTCCATATTTACAGATCAGGAGATTTAATCATCCGCAGTCTTGAAGATTTTGACCTAACTTGACTTAACGTCTTGACCTAATTCAGATCGATACATGTATCACATAAAACTTCTCTATCCAATCTTTCCTTGTACACCGTTATCCTAACTTTATATAATTAAAATAGAAAGAGAGAGCGAGAGAGAGAGAGAGAGAGAGAGAGAGAGAGAGAGAGAGAGAGAAAGAGGGGGGAGGGGGAGGAAGGGAGGGACAGAGAGACCGACAGACAGCCATACAGAGAGACAGAAAGAAACAAAGACAGAGAAAAAACAGAGAGAGAGAGAGGGAGAGAGAGAGAGAGACAGAGAGACAGAGAGAGAGGGACAGAGAGAGAGACTTATGGATTATCTGTACAGCCCATATGAAATCAAATATACGAAGATAATTTTGGGGAAAACCACTTCAATAGTGACAAAAATATTTTATATCTTACAGTTATACAAAACAAAAACTGATATTAAACCGACTCTGTAATAAAACTTTGCCGTAGGCCAGAACGAGATCAATAATGTCAATTCCAAAAGTATGTCAAGTTAAAGATCTTGTGATATATTAGGAGGACGCTAGACTTGCTCATTTAATCGACTTAAATTTGTTTGATGTTATTAAGGAGAGGGATAGCTATAGTGAAACAATATAAAACACACCCTGATTAGGTCCGTACACACAACACAAGTTTGCCCTCTTCTAAAAACGGAATTGAAAAATGAGAAATGATCCTACGACTGACTAAAGAACAAAGATAAGATTTATTGGCCAAAAATGATTTAGTATTATCATGAATTCACAAACTGCTTTGACTCGGAGTACCGAAACACTGTAATTTAAACATTGAGTCTCGTTAAATTTAAATTAAACATTAGCAACACATAAACAGATACATAACCTCAACACCTTCATAATCCACTAGGAAGAAGCACATCGGGAATTGCCGTTAATATTTTGCGCACACTCTAAAACTTAACACGGTGATACAGATCTCCCCCGAAATACACAGATAACAGTTTTACTACCAAAGCTTCGAACTGTTTGCACAAAAGTGTGAATGGAACCTGTGGAACATTGTATATGTATTCCATTACGAGGCGGCATACAGGAAATCATGGAGTAGAAAGCAGGTTTGCTAGGCCTCCCAATCAGAGAATGTGCACAGTTTGTTTAGCACAGAAAGGACGCATCGATGTAGATCAGTGGCCCTGGGGGAGAGCGTCAATATAGCGTGATAAACGGCCGTCTAAAACAATAGTGGTAGGAGAAATAAGGAGAGGGAGAGAGGGAGAGAGAGAGAGAGAGAGAGAGATAGGGGGGAGAGAGAGAAGGAAAGACAGAGAGAGAGAGAGAGAGAGAGAGAGAGAGAGAGAGAGAGGGGGGGGATAGAAGGACACACAAAGACATGGCGAAGAAATGTGAAAAGAAGATAGAAGCGAGCAGTCAGAGATAGAAAGAGAGAGAACAACAAAGAGATAGAGAGAGCAAAAGAGACAGACAGACAAACAGAAGGGTGAAGAGACAGAAAGGCAGAGAGAAGAAAGAATAAAGATGAATACAAAAAGAGAGAAAAACCAGAGAGAGAGAGAGAAAGAGAGAGAGTTGGGTGGAATTATTAGTAAGATGTTTAAAGAGTTAAGTAAACGGCTATCTGGACAAATAGGCTTACAACATGTGGTCAGTGGTTTGGGCGGTCAACACCTGGAGGAGGCCTGTCGTCACAGATCACTGTCTGGTCAGTTCGGTCTGCTTAAGGCTGACCTCACACGCTGCACCAGGTCTTTGGCTTTTTGTCTGTCTGTTTCTGTTTTAGCTGTGTAATGTTAAGTACTTATTACAGACAGTATTGAGTTTGAGACTCTGAGAAATATGTGGGTTTGTTTTTGTTTATTTTTTTAATTTTTTTTTAAGCTATGTGGTATCGGCTAACTTTAATTTACCAGTCCCCCTTCCGCCATTTCTATGTACAGCACACTAACTATCCAGCTTTGTTGAGAAAAAAAATGTTTAATTTTTTAATCTAGTTCTAAATATTATTTGTTTGAGGGGGGGGGCGGCAGAGGATTTCGTGGCGTTACAGAAGAGCTATTTTTTCCTTTCCAAATGAACCACGGACCTTCTGTGCCAGAAGCCAATGCTCTGACCCAAGACCACCGCACCCCCAAGTTTGCAAGTTAATCAACTGGCTATAGTGATAAAGTGTTGGTCTCCCGATCAGGATGTCCGCGGTTCGAATTCCACTATTGGTCAATGATGCATTGGTCCGATTTCACCCCCTGTTACTGGTTGGGTTGCTGTCAGTATATTGTGACTGGCTGAGACAGAAGTCTAGTTCTACCTGCCCTGTATTAAGTGTGGCAGCATATATAATTGTCAGATTTCAGCCTTGGGACCCACCCTCAATGTAGCCCATGTTGCGCTGACGTTAGACGTTAAACCATCTCCATTAACTCACTCTCTAAAGAATAGCTCCTTTTTGAGATACACGGGGAAACATACATAATTGTTTGGTATAGTTGATATTGATAAAAACATTCTCGTCTCGCTCTCCCTGTATCTCTCCCTATCTATCTCTCCTCACATCTCTCTCCCTACTTATCTCTCCCCCACTCTCTCTCCCTACCTATCTCTCCCTATTTCTCTCTCTCTCGCTCTCTCTCTCTCTCTCTCTCTCTCTCTCGCTCTCTCTCTCTCTCTCTTTCTTTCTATACATCTCTCCTTCTCTCTGTCTATCACTGGGGTCAACGACTTTAAGAATCCTTAGAAGAGCCATATGCGATGATAGGGAAAAACGGCATCAGTAATCGTGCAATATTTTACACACACTATATCCGATGGCTCTATTAAAGCTTTATTAAAGCATATTGTAACAGAAACAATACAATGAAATAACTTTCCAAGGCTACAACTAAGCAACTGAACCCAAAGGGATTTCACTGGATCGTTTATACAAAACGTGTTTGCGTAACTAACATTGCTATTTAGACAAAGTTATGGTAATGTGTTTAATACGAATATTTATTCATACGTCTCTGTAATACCTTTTGTCTTAATTAGTATGGTTTGGATTGTGAATATTTGATAAATCCTTCCATTGTTACAAAAACAATGGATGTAAAATGTTGGACGGATCCCAAGACTAGCGTCTATCAAGTTTACGATCTACCACACGGAGATGGTATTTTTATTTATTCAAAAGACAAATAAAGTTTGCAGTCCCAATTTAATTATGCCCATATTGTTCAGGGGTTTTTTTCAATGAAGACTTTCGTGCGCAAACAAAAAAATATAGTACACATTGTATAGGTTTTAAAATATTATAATTAGTTTCGACTTAACCATTCATTTACAATTGCGTGCAAAGTATTTTTATGTCACAATACGATCATAGTAATTTATTGTTTTTCATCATAATTTTATTCATGTATGTCGACCATGAGTAAATTTATCTTATTTTATTTAAAAACATTTTCTACACAGATCTAAACGATGCACCTATATAATTTAAGCTCTAACATCACAAAAGTGTTTGTTAGATCATTAATAAGACTGTGGCTGTAGCTCGTCCTTCAATTAATCACATATCCAACTTTAGGATTCTATATATATCAATGAAAGATAAGGCGAATTTAATAGAACTACCTTGCACATCCTACTCACACAGACACACAGAAACGGCTGATTGGAGCATAATGGTTAAACACATCGTACCACCAGTTCACAGTTTACATAATATGGTGCGCACTCTCTTGCATCCAACGGGTTTTCTAGGGCGAATCCAGGTTAGAAAAGGCGACATTATCTAGATCTCCACAGAATTAAAATTATTATTATTGTGGGGTACCACAGTTCAAAAATCTCTTTATAACTTCTTTTTTTTTAATTTATATAATCTAAGTAACGCTTCTTTTATTTTAACTGACAAATAATTATGCGTGAATCGAAACTTCAACTAGTGATTGTAGTTATTTTGTTTTCTAACTATTTACACATAAATTTTGAACATTTTAAGTTAGAGTTCAATTTTATTGACGAAAAATGATTATTGCTTATGTGTGAATCACAATTTTACAACTTCCACCTGTTTTTTTTACAACTATTTACACAAATACAGAATTTTAAACTTTGTTAATCATGGGCAGACTTGAAGTATGAAAAATTATATTTAACATTTAACACTTGTTTGTTATTTCACATTCCACTGACAACAAACTCACAAGTGACGCTCTCTTGGATGTCGGATTTTAATATTAAGTGCACAATGCACATAGCCTATTGAAAACAACAGCAAAAACACCCCAAACAACATCATCAACAACAACAACAATAACAACAACTGAAACGTTGAATAAATCTGACATACCTTTTTCAAAACAAATTAAATTTCTCTCAAAAATTATTTTTTTTTTAAACCGAGTATTGTGATGCGGAACAAAAAAGCCATACACGTACAAACGACAATATTGACAATGTGCAGCCATTAACAGTGCTTTGTGGCACCGAAGGCGAGTAATCCTGCAGTGATTGTAGTGGTGGATTATGTGCTACCCCCCCCCCCCTCTCACCTCTTTCTCTCTCATTGTCATTCTGGATTATGTGCGCCATCCCCACCCCCTTCCACAAAAAAAAAAGAAATCCAATAACTGCAAAGAAATCACCGTGATTGCGATTTTTAGATACAGATAGAGAGATAAGGAAGGGAGGGAGGGGGTGTTGCATTGTCCTTGTGGAACCATTTTTTCATTCATGCGCTTTGTACAGATTAGATCTATAATCCCTAGGACATACACAGAGCCTAAGGACGGAAGCACCGCAGAGGTAGGCTGTTTTTCACATATTCATGCGCGGACGTGTAAAATCGAGCAAAGGACTACTTTAGATGTTTCCTTATTTCCACATAGAAAGAAATCGTAAATGAATTGATCCTATGGAAACCAAAACATGTGAAAAGAAGCGTGTGTGGACAGCAACATAAATAATTATATTGACCAACTCACACAAGACAGACGAAATTCGCGCTAGGTGACGAAATCGGAGAAATACACTTTATCCCGTGGTACGTCATGGGACATTAGAATTGAGAGACCAACGATCTAGCAGTTGAGCCATCCGCCCCCCGCCCCTCTCTCTCACACACACACATACAAACTCTTTATCTGTACCGCACTGAGGCGGGTCTATCAGCGACTGTAGGAAGAGTCTACACACCACAGGAATAATACGTTTTTCCTAGGACAATAATTTTCCCAAATCGATGCATGTGGGCATAACACCTGGATCCTGAGGTATCCCTAAGTCTAAATCTTGAGAATAAAGAATTCCTAAAGAATTATGTTATACCGTGTTTTTCATTGTATGCGTCAAAAGAAAGACAGACCTCACAAAGATTTGACATTGTCAATATAAAAAAGACGCATTCCAATGACATTGTTGAAAACAAACTTTGCAAGATTTTAACAATGCAGCACTCAATAGAGAGAAATCTCTGGGCTTAACGCCCTTCAGGGTCCCCTGGTCGATCCTTTACGGCGTCAGATTTTTATGCAGTATTGTATTTTCATAAGAGCGTTAAAGAAGTAAATTTCATAAGAGAGTTTTATGGTACATGAGTTACAATGTATTGCTGATTTGAAATAAGCAGTGTGGATACTTTGCGACGTAAGTACAATCTTGCGATAGACTACGGCTCAGAGTAAACATTTTGGACGCATATTCTTGCGACGAGTCGTAAGTTACCAAGGTTTTGTACTTGCGACCCAGATAACAATCTTAAGTGTCGGTAGCCGTATGGCAGCATCGCCAATACACGTAGCATTTCTCTGCTCATTTTCAGGACTAGTGCTTTGGTGCGCTCGCAAAACGACTCCCAACGACAATCAAGAATAACAGAGCATGTTGTATTTGCATATAGAGTTCGTAGAAACGTCTGCAAGAACTATTTGAAGTTGATCTATCATAAAATAAAGTCGGTACTCTTTTGATTGGTCAAATAAATTCGTTGCTTTTGTGGTTTATATCGTTATCTTATCTCTTCCATGCATAATTGGATGGTAAGTGATTGTGCTAGAGTTTCTTTCACAGGGTTGTGTTGAAGCCTTTGTGGTTTTTATCATAAGAAACCTCCTTAACTCTGGCTGTATAACAATTAATCGCCCTCGGTACAATATATACTGCATGCACGTCATGTCAACGAATTAAAAGCTTTTTTGTAGCATGTATGTCTTGAATGGAGTACTTTGGCTTGTTGGTTTTTTCAAGTACACAGGCGGCACGAAGTTTATATCGCAAGCGGGTCTTAAAAGTAGCGTCTGACAATTTTGTTGGCTGCGACAAAGAGGCAGTGCGGGAATACCAGGACTTCTGTCTCAGCCGGTCACACTTCAATGCGACTGACATAAGCAGAACAAATCAAGGCTGGCCAATCGAAGATCGAACAGGACACCTTTTAAATAGAAGGCACGCGCCCTACCTTAGAACTATCTCGCTTATTTTCCACCCTACATACACATACACACCACCATTATACTCACACATATCTGACTGTCTAGTTTATGCTGGCTTGTAATACTTTGTTGATACAACGACGTTGAACTTCTCTTTTCTTGTTTTCAGAAGTTCATATTTCCTTTTTCTTCCTTTGTACATTTTAGTTTAGTTTCAGTTCCGTTTAATGCGTGCTACATTTATATCGACTCACGGACTGCAAACACCGATGTTAGAGTAAAGCAAATAATAGTCATATCCTCACCTAGAATTCCAAAGAGCAACATTTAGCGTAACTTGAAAGCTGTGATAAAATTGTTTGAGAAGTTTTGTTTAAAAAGCACTTAATAAAAAAGGTAACAAATAACTTTGGTCATATTTTTAGTAGCTACAATACAAAATTTTAATGTTTACAAACTAATTCTAGCTTTTTGAAAACCGGTTTTTGTTTGATGTTTTTTATTTTCCAATTTGGCGTGCAGAAAATAACGCGCGTTGCAGTTTTTAATAGAACTATGACGTCACCGCAATTGTATAACATCCTATCTCCCTTCTAAAACATTCTAAATCTGGTGTTGTAGAAATCAGATAGGATATCCCAAGACGGAGGTTTTGACTGCTCGGAAACAAAGAGCATTAAAGGATTAAATATCTGTGTTTTCTAATACGCTGCGCTAACCTTCCCTAGTCAAACATGGATACATGAGGCTGACATTTCAAAGAATAGAATAGCATGACGTATCAATGTCTATCAAAGGGTAAGTGAAATTTGTATCATACAGTTATAATTACATCTGAAAGAAAGTCAAACAAATTGGGTTTTTTTTCAACAGTTCAGCATTGTGCAATATTTGCAATGTAAATTAAAAGGCAGTATGGCTTTAGAATTAGAAAATCTACAATGTGAAATATTATCAACAAAGGCTGGGTTTTTTTGTTTTTTTCAGCTAAACATAGTTTTTTTTTTCTTGTTTTTCTGTTGTTGTTTTTTTTAATTACAAGGCTTTTATTAAGAACAAAGGTTATACACAATAACTATTTTTGGAAAATTATTTTGCTGTTTTTGCTATAGAACATATCATAAATTACAAAGGCTTATATCAGTATACATTTTAATTACTACGAATACCTGTTACGCAGTTTCATATTAATTTTTTTATGTCTTAATATTTTCAGTAAGATCAAAAAACCCTGACAATGTTTGAAAGTAAAAAAAAAATTTTTTAGATGGCAGCGTAAAACACAATATCTTTTATTTTGAAGAGCAATAAAGTTTGAACCACATCAATCAAAATTAAAAGTCTAAGTCACCAGTTGGTCATAAAACAGGAGTCCGTGTTCACATAAACAATAGAAAGAAATTTAATTCTGCGATATTTTTTTTAACTATGAGCAAAGAGGTCAGATTTTACGTTAAGTTTGATATAATTGTTTTTGCTCAGTGTACAACTTTAACACTATATGTTTCGTTCTCTTTATTTATTTAGGCCTAGACAATAATTATTGCTTGTGCACGTGGCATTGAATACGCAAGTGGAGTTTAATCTAAAAAAAGAAAACAAATATGTTTTTCTTCATTTCTAAGAAGACATTGAAAGGAATTAAGTGAAGAATACTTAAAATTTAAAAAAAAATGGAAGAAAATCATTCCATAATAATACAGGTAAAATTGTGTGTGTTTCATCTACCTGCTAGACTTTATTGGATATGAAATTATATTTTATGGTTGATTTTCCTAGAGTGCAAGATAAATATGGCTAAGTGTGCGAATTGTGCACTTGGATTTTTTGTTATTCTATTTTGAAACAGAACTGCCAGACAGATGCACGTTAAACCAATAACAAATCCATCGTTTGATCCACTAAAGAATGTAGCAGCAGCAGCTAAAAACATACAATTATAGCATCATAGATTTCACTAAGGTCAATAACGTTGATACTCTATCTCTCATAATTTCTCCACCTCTCTCTTTCTCTCTCTCTCTCTCTATCGCGCTCGATCTCTCTCTTTCTCTCCTCTCTCCCTCTCTCTCTCTCTCTCTCTCTCTCTCTCTCTCTCTTTCTCTCCTCTCTCCCTCTCTATCGCTCTCTCTCTCTTTCTCTCGTTCTCTCTCCCTTTATTTCTAGATCACTCACACACTCAATGTATTAATGATCTGGCGGTCTTTTTTTATTAAACAAAATCAAACAAACGTAAACAACCGATGCACGGAAAAGAAAGATGGAAACGGAGAGGAGGTGTGAATTGAAACATAGAACAGCATAGAGATAAAGAATCGCCAAAAGCTGTGCGCCCTTCTATCATGCTTCACCCTTAATTAACGATTTTTATTTAACTTCTGAAACACATGTAAATACCATTGTTTTCATACAATTTACAATTTATATGTGCCTTTAAATTTTTAGTATATGTGCACTTACCGGATTTGTACAATGCAACTCATACAAAGATACACACACACCTTTGCAAATATATTACACATGATTTCAAACTAGTTGAAAAACAGTATGAGGTGACAATAAAATCTCAACAAACTACGAATTAACTTTCATCCAGTTATCATCTATGTGTCGAAACACTTGAACAAGCACCTCTAGCACTATAGACTTTACATCCGGCATCTTTGAAATAATTTTATCAACGTCACTTCACCAAAATCATTGTTGATCCAATAAGAAGATAATGCCAGAGACTATAGATGTAGTGGGTCGTTTCACACAAAAGCTCACAGTGCTTTTGATACGCGTGCTCACTCTAAATTTTTTAACGTAAAATTTCGGCGCTTGAACAATGTTCACACTGAGTTTTTACTTAGGTCTAAAGAAGGAGGCAATCGCCTTAATAACCTTATGCTATGTACGAAATTCCTCACAGTGAAACCTCTCACTTTTTCACAGTCTCTGGTAACACTATCCTGGCATCGAGCAATTTATTTATAGAAGTCTCGTTAAAGAAATCATGTTGGTCATTAAAACAATACCGATGAATGCCTCCTACGCAAATTGCCTGAGTGTTTTGGAATAAAATGTTGATCAAGGTATTGGCTGAATATTTGTACGCCTGGAATGTGACCTGCTTCGGCTCATCTCCGCTTACATCCATCAAAACGTGTCACAAGTTGCGCAGGGTCACAAGTTACACGAGTTCACTGCTCTCAGTGTGGCCAGATGGTTACACCAGATGGTGGCTGCGAGAGGATGAGTAACTCTTAAGGCCACAACAGCGACACATGGTTTACATTGTTGGTTTGTTTAATCCATAATTATCAATGACTAGAGTGTATTGTGGGCGGATCGCGGGATGAACGTCTGACAAGTTTACGTGCTGCCACCCACAAGACAGGGTGGGGAGACCTAGACTTCTGTCTTAGCCAGTCACATTAGACTGCCACACACGAGACAAGTCGGTGAGACCTAGACTTCTGTCTCAGTTGGTCACATTAGACTGGCACACACAAGACAGGGAAGGGAGACCTAGACCTCTGTCTTAGCCAGTCATATTAGACTGACACACACAAGACAGGGCGGTGAGACCTAGACCTCTGTCGACATGTCCCAGACAGTCACATTAGGCTGCCACACACACACAAGACAGGGCGGTGAGACCTAGACCTCTGTCCCAGACAGTCACATTAGGCTGCCACACACAAGACAGGGCGGTGAGACCTAGACCTCTGTCCCAGACAGTCACGTCATGCTGACAAACACGAGACAGGACGGGGAGACCTAGACCTCTGTCTCAGACAGTCATATTAGACAGACACACACGAGACAGGGCGGTGAGACCTAGACCTCTGTCTCAGACAGTCACGTTATGCAGACAAACACGAGACAGGGCGGTGAGACCTAGACTTCTGTCTCAGACAGTCACGTCATGCTGACAAACCCACACAAGACAGGGCGGGGAGACCTGGACCTCTGTCTCAGACAGTCATATTAGACTGACACACACGAGACAGGGCGGGGTGACGTAGACTTCTGTCTCAGACGGTCACATTATGCTAACAACTACTCAACCAGTAGTTACTGGTGTGTCACACCCCAAGAGGCTTAACTTAACACAGGATAGTTTTGGTTTGCGTCGTTTATTCCTTAACACCCGCCATCATCAGTGACTAGAATAACACGTGGACGGGTCCCAAGATTAATGTGTAATAGTTTTATGAGTTGCCTCACAGAGAGACAACAGTCTCGGTGTAGCAGCCGGTGAAAAATATAGACTGGTTAATTGCACAACTAAC
Source organism: Elysia chlorotica (assembly GCA_003991915.1). Taxonomy (NCBI): domain Eukaryota; kingdom Metazoa; phylum Mollusca; class Gastropoda; family Plakobranchidae; genus Elysia; species Elysia chlorotica. The sequence continues at coordinate 91,701 of RQTK01000880.1, forward strand.
GTGTATCTAATGAGTCTTTAACGACGCAGTATTGGTAAGGTTTATGGTTCTTTCTATATCCGTCATTATAGGCAAATAGATATAGGGGTAGATAATGGTTTTGCTTTTGTTGGGTTCATTTTATTCTTCAAATACAACAACAAGATATATAGTGGACTGGTCCCAAAACTAACGTCTGCTTAATAAGTCTCTAACGACAAATGATTGGTTTTTTTTCTTTGTTGGTTTCTTTACATCTGTTAGCATCAGTACATAGAATATAAAGTGGACGAGTCCCAAAACAAAAGTATGATGAGTCCATATCGACGCCTACATATAAACACTACGATCGATTTTATGTACAATGGAATATTATTAACAACGCCATGACTTTACTTTAATGTACATCAAGTAGGAAAATAATTCCCTACTCGTCAGTATTTTTATTCAGTATTACATAGTTGGAAATAATAGACGCGGGTTATCTGTTGCAATTATCGCTGCTCAATATGAAGCTCTCTGAAGAACCTGCCTTTAACTGTTGCTATCTTAACCTCTATGTGTTTGTTCTTTGATGTGCGATAAAGTTTGTCTGTTGTTTTGTTGCAATACTATAAATGCTATTTGTGTTCAAGCCCCAAGACTGGCGTCTGACAGTTTTATATGCTGCTACACACGAGACAAGGCGGAGAGACCTTGTCTCAGCAGTCGGTCACATAAAAACTGAAACAGACCCAACCAGCATGGGTTGAAATCGTACAAATAAATGTGTGATCGATCGTTGGTTCGAACCGCGAATCTTCCGATCTGGAGACCAACGCTCTACCACTTAAGCCAGTTCTGCCCCCATGTTGGACCAAGACACCTGGTCGTGTTAACAAAGGAAGGTCGTGTTAATCTTCTTACTCCTTTGACAAATTTTTGTCTGGCATAAGATTTAGCTTCAACTGTGAAATATTAGCTTATTAAAAATCTTAACAAGAAAACAACCACAATAACCTTGACAACAACAACAAAAACAACAACAACAACAACAACAACAACAACAACAATTTAAACACTAGAAATAAAGGAAACCATAGCCATTATAATCAAAGATTGTGATAACTAAACCCACTTGAACACAGAAAATGCTGGAATACTTAGTTTTTCTGGCATGTTAAAACTTCCAAAAGTCCAAACTACGACTTGCACCGTATCTACCCTGGTTGCTTTACAAATGTCTTGTGTTTTTTGTTGTTGTTGTTGTTGTTTTGTTGTTTTGTTGTTGTTGTTTTTTTGCTTTAAAATGTAAAGGAAATTCCCCAAATATTTCTGGGTCATGATGACATTCGTGTAGATATAGACCCGCTGGTTTCTGCACAAGGCAACAAATCAACGGCCTTGAACAGTTTTGCCCCATCTGCTTCTTATTTTCAAAATAGTTAGAACAAAGCCGTTCTGATGCGAGGAGATGCTATCCTATATTTAATGTTTAACTGTCTCTGTTGATTTATTTGGGTTTTCCAATTACACCAAAGAATGTTCAGTTTTAACAGCTGACTGTAATTGCCCCTTAATTGTTTCGACGTGTAATAATTGCTTATTCACGTGTAGAGTTCTCCTGAGCCAGAATATGTGGAATAAGTGAGAGTGTTATTTTAAAGATTAATGTCTTTCCGTTTCGTTTTGTTTGTATATGTAGGATTTTTTAAACATCTTTCTTTATTTCTCGTACACGGTTCTCACAACTGAACTTAATCTGACTCTTATGTTGGTTACACCAAATTTTTATGTCCTTTGGTTTGGTTTTTTATGTTTATTTGCTGAAATTGGCATGCATTTACTTTCAAACGAACACAAGAATTACCTTTCCAGCGCCCCTCAATGTTATATTCGAGTTTCACATAAGATGTGAACATATCACTAACTTGTATCGAGACCTTTCTAGGGCTCTTACTCTCTAGACTAAACAGCCCACACTTGAGACGTAACAACAGTTTGACGGCTGGAAATGTGTGGTTAGCATCTGAGGTTGACGGGAGGATCAGTTGTAGCAGTGGTTAAGGGCATGTTTTATATCCAGGAGGGCCAAGGTTCGATCCCCAATCAGTTAGCTTAGTCCCCTACTGGTTGAGTCCGTGTCAGTATAACATGGCTGGCTGAGACAGAAGTTCTGATTTCCTTGCAGTTTGTGTCTGTGTGCCAATACATTTACTATTTAAAGTGAATAAATATATGCACCTCTTTCTTTCAAGCATAACTGGAACTCATCATGTCCTCTATCAACGATTGATGTTTGGTGAACCCGGCCCATACATGAGCAAATCATTCTCCCAACAGCCGGCGGCGGCGAGTGGCATCCAGTGTCTGTTTCTGCTGGCTCCGAGATCAAACGTTTGAATTTCCAGACAGTGTGAGATAGATGGTACTACTTTATGTAAGATCGAACACATCCAGAATATGTTACTCTCTCTCTCTCTCTGTCTCTCTCTCTGTATATCTCTCTCTGTCTGTCTCTCTCTGTATCTGCCTCTCTTTCTCTCTTTCTCTATATTTCTCTCTCTCTCTCTTTCTCTCTATTTCTCTCTCTATCTCTGTCTCTCTCTCTATCTGTCTCTCTATTTATCTCTCTCTCTCTCTCTCTCTCTCACTCTCACTCTCTCTCCCCCCTCTTTAAGATCAAACAAACTGACGAAGCGCGCATGTGCAGTCAATACATATGGAGTTAATTTATCACTATGATACAAACAAACTGGAAGAGTGGGACAGAACATTGTCAACACCTGGCCACCACCGGTTACCTGTTGCTAGCTACTGGTGCTGCTTAAATCGCTATTTCTCGCTGGCAAAAACACATCTGCTTCTTTACATTGTTTAAATTATCAAGTAGCTCTACAATGTGTGTTTGTCATCTTTTTTTTCACTTTGAGACGCAATGCTCATGTAGTTTTACGATAGTATTTTTTTTATTTATCCAAACCTTTCTATGTTATCAGTATGTTCATTTTTTCCCTTTACAGCCTAAAAACCACAATGAAATCATCAGGTAAAAATTAAACAACCATAATAAGTTAATGGTTCACATTGACATAAATTTGCCTCAAAGTACATCAGTAAAAATCGGAAATATAAAACAAAATTTGTCATACTTTTTTATGCTCCCATACAACCAGAAGATCATTACGTTCTCCCCAGCATAATATTATATTTCACAAAACAAAGGGATCATACTAAAAAGAAAAAAAGGAAGAAAGCCTTGACAAAGAAGATCAAATTTAATCAGTGCAATGCGATCAGAAGCAAACCTGCCTCTATAATAATCATTTTACGAAGAGGTCAGATCGAATTTTTGCTGCTCAAAGACGCTAAAGCTTTGGCATGTTTTTGGAGGAAGAAATGTAACGATATGGTTACATAATGGCTTGTCTTTTTTTCGAACGTAAATCGCAGTTTACAAGATTATTATCTCTCTCCCCCACCTCTCTATCTATCTATCTTATCTATCTATCTATATATCTATCTATCTATCTATCTATCTATCTATCTATCTATCTATCTATCTATCTATCTATCTATCTATCTATCTATCTATCTATCTATCTATCTATCTATCTATCTATCTATCTATCTATCTATTATTATATATCTATCTATTTTATCTATTATCTATATCTATCTTTCTATCTATTAATTTTATCTATCCATCTATCGATCTATCTTTCTATCTGTTAATTTTATCTATCCATCTATCTACTCTATCCCCACTCTCTTGATATTCAATTTTTACCGTATTTTTGTTTACACCTTATTTTCCTTTTAACCTTTCCTTATTTCTCGATAGGCTTTCCTTGTCTCCTCTCACCTATTTCGCTGTCTACCTAACGATTAATTTTCTTTTAACCTTTGCTTATTTCTCGACAGGTTTTCCTGTCTCCTATCACCATTTACTTTTTCGCTGGACTGCCTAACGATTAATTAAAAAATACGCCACTCGACTTTTTTTTATTCTTTTACTTTGCCTATTTTTTAAAGTTCATATAATGTTTCCCTGCTCTTTCTTCTTATATATCAGCACAGTATAGTTAACAATTTCTTCATATCTCTTACGCCATACATTTTCTATATCCTTTTTACCCTTATAATTATATCGATTCTTAAAAATCGTCCAACGTTTTTAGGAGAGATGAGACAAGATAAAATAAGATCGGCAAGATACGAGAGGAAAAGAGAAGAGAAAATATACAAAATAAGGTTCGATAAGACAAGATAAGAAAAGACTAACTGCATCGGTCCCTCTGTTGGAAGTTTACACATGCTACAAGTAGAACCACCTAAATAACTAGTAAAACCATTACCATCCTCATCTCTGTGGCGAATTACCATCTCCCCCTCCATAAAATCTGCTCAATTCGTCCCGCAAGACCCCCATAATAATGCTCGGACAAAGAGTACACAACTTGCGATCTATACGGTGATAAACGGATTGCCTAACCACGACAGTTAGGCACAATACATCCTTGTCACTCATTGGCTCTCTGAGTCTAAGCTAGAGCTTTGATTGGGTGTTGGTGGTGAACTTTTAATTTCCCTTTGAGACACAAATGAAGGAATATAATTATATCCTTATATCTTATCCTGTCTTAAATTCCCCGACTGACCGTCGCGGTTTCCGCTGTGGTGTGTCTATCGCAAGGCCTCGAGTCCCGCGCTGTATGGTCAGATGGACTAGCAATCACCAGGTATTAGTTTGTTAATGGTTTCATACAGAGGCCAGTAGGCACCAAAACCTCAGAGAAACGTCACGTTTACTTCCGGTACAAAGTTCAATGCCGTTCTTGTCTGAAAATGTAGGCTTATCATTCAAAGAAGAAAGGAAGTCCAAGATATTGTGGTTTAGGTGATTTTTTTTTTTTTACATGTATTATGCAATCAATGGAAACCAAATTTTTTCCCGTCTTTTTATCGTTCGTATTTCCTCTTTTTCTGTATTAAAGAGCTATGGTATCTACATTTATTCTTCCTCTCCACCGGCTGTTAAAACTGCTAGTTATAAATTATTGGTATTATTACTACCTGTACTAATAGCATTGCTACTTCAACGTCTATTTCTGCTACCGCTTCTACTGTTATTGCTGCTTCTTAACCTACATCGCTATGACTACTGTTACAACAGCTGCTGATGCTCTCCTCCTTCTCCTCCTCCTCTCCTCCTCCTCCTCCTCCTCCTCCTCCTCCTCCTACTACTACTACTACTACTACTACTACTACTACTACTACTACTACTACTACTACTACTACTACTACTACTACTACTACTACTACTACTACTACTACTACTACTACTACTACTACTACTACTACTACTACTACTACTACTACAACTACTACTTCTGCCTCTCCTCTTTCTGTTTCTTCTACTACTTCAATTACCTCCTCCAAACATTGAACCCCTTCCTTCGAAGCTGACGTTACTTTCCATTGCCCCCCTCCCCTCACTCTACTGATATTGATATGATCATGAATATTTATTCGTATCCTCCCGAAACCAATATTCGTCTTTACGTGACGGAAGCTCGGAACAGCTGGTCTGGTTACGAGCTCCCAAGGTCTTGTCTGAAATATAACTCTAGTGGTATCAAATCGATAACCCGACAAGGTCAAATAGTGCACCCACACAGGTCTTAAAAGTTGAAAAAAAATTGTGAAAGGGTCGAGACAAGGAAATTATTCGCTCTATGGGAGGGTGGAGAAAAAAATAACAGTGTTTTTTTATTCTGTATTTGTCTTCTGGTAACTAAATCATTGTAGTAGATGGGAAGGATAGGCGTCTATCTTTTGGAAGAGCCTAAAACATGAAGAATAATGGCCCACTCTACATTTCATTATCCTTTTTATTCTTATCGCAAGATGTTATTATGACGAGTTCTAACTTACTGCGATGTTGTACTTACGACCTCAAGACTATTAGATTGCAACCAAGTACATAATTTAGAGGAAAATTTAAGTCTATAGTAGTAAAAATAATAATAATAAATAATAATGAAGATCATTTTAAGCGCTTTATCCCAGCATAGCCGGCTCAAAACGCTTTACATAGTTAAGACGAGACAACTTATCAGCCATTCACACACATTATAAGGCAGTTTTGCACATAAAGGACATCAAGGAAATAACAATAAAGTAATTTTAGAAGCGCTATTATGACATTATTACATGATTAGTTGGTCGTATAAACATCCGTCCTCTTCGCAGTGGTTACCTCTAGGGTATATATATAAGCTTACGACCTGTCTTAAGATATAAGATATCAGGCTCACGGCGACCTGTAAGCTTACCCCGACACTGTGCTGACCGCATGATTGAGAAAGTATAAAGTCAGACATGTGTATAACGTTACGTAAAGATCACAGGGTGATTGCATAGCTTGATGAAGAGGACGTCTAATGCCAAGTGAACGACGCTGCGTCATTTGTGACAAGTTGACTAATCGCAAAGACCCTCGTGAGGAGTTTTATCTCCAGTGGTTTAATAGAATAAAGAAGTAAGACCGATGGATAACTTTCTTACACACATCCCCCGCGGCGAAAAAAACAAAGATTGATTTACTGTTTGTGTCTCTGTGTGTGTGTGTGTGGGGGGGGGGGGGGGGGTGGGGGGGGGGGGGGGGGGGGGGCTGGATAGGTCAAAAGGACTTGGCTTGTTTGTTGCTGAGTTGAGCTGGTTTCTCAGCGTCCAGCGTCAGCACTTTATAGGCTATATTGTGGATGGGTTACAAGACTAACGTCTGACAAATATACGTGCTGTAACACAGAGAAACGGTGCGGAGATACACTGACACTTGTCTCAGTCGGTCGAATTATACTGGTCAAAACTGGCCCAACCAGTAGTGGACGAAACAGGACAAGTAAATATTTAACAGTTTGTTATTTTCATTTTCCAACCATGGACCTCACAATTGGGAGAATTTAGTTATACCACTTGCGCTACTTCGCCCCTCAATGGGTTTTTTTTGTGTGTGAAACTTAAACATGTAAAAACTCTTAACGGCAAACAACGGGAAGATTCAATTTAGTTTCCCAGGCATAAGAAAGTAAGAAACTTAATCACTATGGAAACTTTTGCTTTGGAGATGCGTCAATGATCACGGTGGTCATCATGGAAGGTCAAGGGAGGTAACAGCGCTCTTGCGATACACACATGGATAACGGAGGACATAATTATCCCTCTTAGGTGTGGTATTTCTGTACCGATCATTGGTTCCATCCAAGGCTTCTATTTGTGGACGCCTTGGTTCCATTAGTTTTGTATAGAGCTTTGATTGTACGCCACTACAGCTTCCTTTACTTTATCGTTATGGTTTTGCTATGTCCCCGTTATGGCAAGACCTCCCCTTAATGTATGGCTTGGACAAGCCTGTTTATTAACAGATAATGGTAAAACAACGAGTAGGTTGGTAATGCGGCTTTATGAATGCGTGGGTGTTTAATGCTTTGTTTTGTTTTATACATGGTCTTTCATAAAGAATAATATAGCTTTTGCGATCTAGACAACCATAACAGAGGACATAATGATGCCCCTTAAATACCATCCTTTACTGGCTGCGTAATTCTAGGCTAGAGCTATGATTGTACGCTGGTGCAGCTTCCTTTAGCTATCGTCTTGGTTTTACTATGTGCCCGCCATCGCCAGACCTCTATTCCATGGCTTGGACGAGCCTGTTAATTTCCAGGATCTACAGATGATAATAAAACAATGACCAGGGCGGTGTGGAGGCTGTTAATGAATGTGTGGGAGGTTTACTATAACATCGTTGTTCATAAAGACTAATGTTAATGGGCGGCCTTGGGTTAGTAAGTTTAGGTTAATCTAACGTCAGAAGTCAGACCTTTTACTCTGTGTCAACGTGAACTGGCGAATTTTTCAGCTGTGTGGTTAGAGTAACGTCATCCATGTGTCCTGGAGAATGCTATACAGAAACTTAGGCCAGCAACTGAGATTTGAACCAGGAATCTTCTGTACTCTACTCCTGACCACTGCCAACTAAGCCACTGGCGGTGGGAACAATCTCTCTCTCTCTCTCTCTCTCTCTCTCTCTCTCTCTCTCTCTGTTTCTTTTATTCTCTCTTCCTCTTACAATATTTTTCTCTCATATATTTCTCTCTCTTTGTCCTCTTTCTCTCCCTTTCTCTCGCTTTCTCTATCTCTCTCTCTCTCTGTCTCTCTCTCTGTCTCTCTCTGTGTCTCTCTCATTCACTTCCCCACCACTTTTTTTAACAATAATTATATACAGTATACGTTCATACGTAACAATCAATCTATCCATGTCACTTACGCATGTCATAGCATGACTGAGCGTGAGGGATCGTAACTCGTAAGCACAACGTTCTCGTAACCTTACAACCCGTCGTAAGATATAGGATATAGGACAAAGAAGGCTAGCGACGAGTTGTACGCTACTGCAGCGTTGTACTTACGACACAAGAACAGTAACTGCTGATCAGAGATGGAGCGTGCAGGGGGGACAATCCAACCAGCCAGAGAAGGATGTCTACGGACGCAGACTGACAGAGAAGACTCCATAATAGTAACCTCCCCCTGCCCCTGCCCACGCCAGGATCTTACAGACTTTGCGACGTTCATGGCGAGAACTGATGACGTAATCACGCCCTATTAGTCATGAGGATTTCTGATCGCTCATTGGCGTCGTAAGACTAGGAATGAGTTCTGATTGGACGACGGGGAAATTCATTTACTTTTCGTCACCGTTTTAGCTGACGCCTCAATTTTCGTAAGGCCTCTAATCAAAACAGACAGAAAAGGAAGGTGTCGACTGACACAGTCATGTATACCATAACAGTGACATCCTCTGTAATACGTAAGTTCCGCTTTCCGTTGCCACGGGCAGGACTGAGCAATTCACAGTCATAGTCACAGTCACAGTCAATGTGCGTCTCATGACATCTCCAAATTGAATGCAAGTCATGTATGGTATAGAGAATGCCTACAGTGTTAACAAAGTTGTATATGGAGTTTTCTAGATTCATTTGGGTTATATTTGATTAATTTAATTCTACCTTAGCTTATTTTTTTATTTAATGAACTGAGAGAGGCGGTGACCAAGTCGGTAGCACTCTCAACTGACGGTAAGGAAGTCTGGGAATCGAATTTCAGCAGCTGTACAGTTTGTTGCTGTCTAGGGGAATTTTTAAACAATGCTGCTGATTTACATATAGATATTTATACATGTAGGTATGTATAATTTAGTTGCAAAAAAAAATAAGTATGTAAAAGTTACGCAAACATATAAAAAGGAAACCATTACCGCAAGAAAAAAATGTAGTGAGAGAAGACAATGGCATATCCATTAAAATTCATAAAGAAAAACCACTGCACTGGAAAATACGATGAGAGAGAGAGCGCGCGAGAGAGAGAGCGGGGGGGGGGGAATTGGGAAATAGAAGAGAGGGGGCAGAGAGAAGAGTGAGAGTGAGAGTGAGAGAAAGAGAGAGGGAGAGGCAGTGAGAGAGGGGGAGAGAGAAAGAGACAGAGAGGGAAAGAAAATGAGATAGAGGGAGACAGGGTGATAGAGAGAAAAGAAAGAGAGACAGACACAAACAGACAGACAGACTTTCAAAGTTTGGAAGTATTGGACTTTTCGGAAAGTCAATAGTGAGTGGAGTTCCTGTATGTCCAGTCATGATCCCGGCTGTCCGAGTGTCCGAGTGTCCGAGTGTCAGAGTGACCCATGCAGCGCCCACACCTGACCATTCCTCCCTGTTTGAGCATGACCATGGTTTGTTTTACCACAGGCCTTGCGAGACACACGCTGGTAACTGATGACGTTATCCCGCCCGTCGAGCTTGGCGTGTTCTCATTGGCTCTTCTAGTCTAGGATAGAGCTCTGATTGGACGTGGGTGTAGGTTGCCTCAGCTGTCCTCTTAGTTTTCGCCATGAGTTCATTTATCGCAAGGGCTTCACTGTACGTCAGTTGCCTTTGTGGTCACTCTCTCAAAGTGATGTTTGAGCAAAGACAATATAATGATTTCTAGTGACATTGTTAAATTGTTGCTTTTGCTACTGAAGCTGTAATTGCTTGTGCTGACGATAGCGAAGGTACTGCTTGTAACAAATTATTGAGGAAATTGTTTTATTGGTTGTAGCTATTTTTGTTTCAAATTTTGTTGTTGTTAATGTTGATGATGATGATGATGATGATGATGATGATGATGCTGTTGTAGTTTTTGCTGATAGGATAAAATAGTATCCTTTGAATTTCTATTGTATTTAAAAACACAATTCTTTATGATATAACACGTTCGGACAGTATTATTTTTATTGCTGAAGTTACTTATGTAGCCGGCAATTATTCTTTCTGTGTTCTGTAGCTCAATGATGTAATTGCTTTTTATTTCGAGTACAAGTTTTTCCTTTTTCAATAATGCAGAATACGTTAAAATGCTGATATTGCTATTACTGACATCATCTCGGATGTTACTTTGTAATGAACTATCAGGGGTATGCATACAATCTTTTTTGTGTGCAGTTCATTAAATATTAGTTTCTATTTATTTTTCACATAATTTTATTTTAATCAGTTGTTTTTATTTCTAAATATTTATAATGTTAAAAATATACATGTTTAATAAACTTACATTGTCTACGAGAACCTAATGGACAATATTTTTCGAAAGCACGCACGAGGTAGGGGTCTACAACCTTTACTTTCAGTGAATCTTGTTCGCGTTCTAACAGTACTATAGACCTTTCCCTCCCCCTCCCCCAATCATTTATACATTCACCATTTCATTAGGCGATCGACAGAAAAATACATGCCTCACAAATAGAATAATTCATCAATGTTTCGTGTCCACGTACGCTGACGTACAAAAACTGGCCCCAAAAGAAAGTGAGACTTGTTACTCAAGGCGACAGCGGAAATTGCCAATAATGTCTGTACACAAAAACGCTGAAGTTACTGAACGATCCACGCGTTCCACACAGCTGTACCTGACAACGCGAAATTCACTGACAATCATGTACGGAGTTTTCCGTTCACTTTCTAGTCTTCTTGGAATTGTGTACCCATTCACCTAAACTTTTCTTAAGCATTCTCTAAGCTCCAATTACTTCTGTATCTATGTTCGTATATCACTTTCTGTCTTCCGTGGTCTTTCTCTTTTCCCTTTCCCACCCATCAACTACTCTCTCTCTCTCTCTCGTTCTCTCTCTCTGTCTCTGTCTGTCTCTATATATATATATATCTCTCTCCCTCTCTCTCTCTCTATCTATCCCTCTCTCTCTCTCACTTTCTCTGTGTGCACATTATCTAAATCCCATAATATATCTTTTTTCTCATTCTCTTACCCATTTAGAAAACCAATTGAAACCATCAGATACAGAGAGCACGCTTTCGGGAATTTAAAACACCTATTATTGAATTCTCTCCTGTTCCTAAATCTGATTTTTTTTTAATTTAAGGGGGGCAGGTGCAGTTTTTACATGAGTTTAAAATGCCCCTGAAATTTTATTACCGACATGTGGAAGAAAATCTATGCGTGAAAAAAAAACCCCAGTTTGTTTGGCGCCGTTATTGATTAGTTTACGTTTTAATATCAACAACGTTTTGCTGACTCTCCCAGACAAGGAAAAGTTTGATTAAATCACAACTAACGAGAAAAATAATATGATTATAAATACAAATAGAAAACGGAAATCATTTTGAAAATCGGAACTCCTGTAAAAAAAATATACAAAACCAGAGGAGATGGAAAGGCAGAGGAATTTTTAAGCAGTTTAAAAAAAGGTAATTGGAAAAATTGTGGGAGGATGGGAATAAGAAAACAAACGCAAAAAGCGTGCGAGGGAAAAATCATTTTAACCTAGATATTTCTTGGCATGCATATCCAGGGAAGGGGGAGAGAGAGAGAGAGAGAGAGAGAGAGAGAGAGAGAGAGAAAGAGGAACAGACAGACAGACAGACAGACAGATATACAGACAGACAGACAGACAGACAGACGAACAGACAGGCAGACAGACAGACAGACAGACAGACAAACAAACAGACAAACAGACAGACAGATCGACAGACAGACAGACATACAGAGACAGACAGAGAGACAGACAAAGACAGACAGACAAGCAGACAGACTGACAGACAGACACACACACAGACAGACAGGCAGACAGACAGACAGGCAGACAGACAGACAGACAGAGGTACATACAGAGAGCAGTAAGGGAGAATTAACAAAGACAATTACAAAACCACAAAACTGCTTGGAAAAATATAATAGTTTTTGGGAGGGTCATCAAAAAGAGAACTTAATCTCCACGAGTTTACTCACCCGCCTGAGCCATCACAAACTGCATCAGTTCTGAGTCTGGCTCCCACACCGCCATGACATTTATAATCAGTTAGTGTTAATATATAACACTGAGGGTAGATCAGTCCCTGTCAGTACAATGTTAGATCACCGACCAGAGCCAGGTGTCGAGGTATCCAATACGCTGTCTTTGTCTGGCGGCATTTGATTTTTTCAGATTTAAGTCTTGGGACCCACTGAATTCGATAACTTGTTATACCAGATACTGTCTCTGAATTGCGATGAATGAAATTGACAGACTGTATCCTTGGGGCCCGCCACCATATAAGATCCTTTTTTGGCACCAAGTTCACTTTAAACTAGGAGAAGGCACATCGCCAAACTCGCAGCTCAGAACCAATTTGTTCTATCTGTTTCTTTTCTTCAATGAAGTTAGATCCATAAAGTGCTGAGTCGACGCCCTGCCACTTCCACATCATGGCGGCAATTAAATTTTTCAGATTTAAGTCTTGGGATCCACTGAATTCGAAAGTTTGTTATTCCGGCCACTGTCTCTGTGTGGCGGCGATTTGTTTTTTTAAGATTTAAGTCTTGGGACCCACTGAATTCGAAAACTTGGTATCCCAGATACTGTCTCTGAAATGCGATGAATAAAATTGACAGACTGTATCCGTGGGACCCGCCACGATATAAAATCCTTCTTGGGCACCAAGTTCACCTTGAGTTAAACTAGGAGAAAGCACATCGCCACATTCACAGCTCAGAGTCAAATTGTTTTATCTGTTACTTTATTTCAATGAAGTTAGATCCATATAGTGCTGAGTCGACGCCCTGCCACTTCCACATCAAGATGACCAGACGGAGAGTTGGCTCAGTTCATTATCTGCGTCCAAGAGCAAGTTTGACCTAAATGTTTGAGCGCCGTGTTGTCAACTGATTTTATTGTTAAATTGAACAAACTTTAGTAATTGAAATAGCGGTATTTCAAGGGAGATAATTTGGTGCGATTTATTATTAATTCGTGTTGACAAAAATATTTTAAAATTGCGATGTGTTTTCATTGTTGTTGTTGTTGTTGTTGTTGTTGTTGTTGTTGTTGTTGTTTTTTGTTATAGTTGTTGTTGTTGTTGTTGTTGTTGTTGTTGTTGTTGTTGTTGTTGTTGTTGTTGTTGTTGTTGTTGTTGTTGTTGTTGTTGTTGCTGTTGTTGTTGTTGTTGTTGTTGTTATTGTTGTTTTTGTTCATTTGTGCTTGTTATTGTTGCTGTTGTTTGTTATCTATTAATATTAAATGCTGTAATGGCATGACCAACGGATTTGAAGTCCAATCACCTTCAGAACCATTTGTTTATCCGTTCTCTCATTGAAATATTTAATATCGTTATACTAAGTCACATAATTGCTTGCTGTTTCTATTAATTTCAAACAGAGAGGTTAACATAATTGCCATCATAACACTTGAAGTTCCCGGAAATTAACATGGCACTTGAGAAAGGAATAAGATTAATGTCATGGCCATCTTTACACTTTGCTTTTTTCGAGGAACCAACTCAACTAATTGTATTGTTTAAAAACAAAAATATTTGATAGTCGAATAATTTCAAAGCTCAAACAAAAAATTTCCAGAGCGTTAAGAGATGAGCAGAGACACTTGGACCTGAAAACAATGCTATACACGTCACACTCACGTTGCTAAGCAACATGTTTCTTTCTTCAAGATTGTATCAAACTACTTACATATTCCATATTATCTTCAACTCATCAGAAATATGGAGCGACCATTTCGATCTTCAGAATGTTACGAGCCCTCTTTTCCTGTGATTAAGTGATATGTATTGTTCCTATCCTCCATTAAGCTTCAACCGAGATCAAGACAAAGGAGACTGGATTGAGTCTATGAGGGATAAATTCAAAAGCTTCCATTTAACTGCATGTCTTTGGAATCTTTTGTTTCTGCTCTAACAAGAATGCTCATTAACTGTCATCTAGGTCTGTGGTAAAAAAAGAAGATTATTAAATATTAATACGCGTTGTGTTCAATCTTTTCATGGGATTCTCTGAGACAAGGGCGCCATTTCTAGAAGACCATGGGAAAGTGGGGACATTTCACCAGATGGCCGAGAACAAACAAACCCAACTTCAATCACAATACACCCTTCATGTCTCTTCATGTCTCCATCTGTACATACAGCAATTGGCATGTTGTCAACAAGATGTAACGCCTAGAAATAGACAAAGTGTGTTTGGCATCTCGCATATTTCTTTACATCGATCGTAAAGGACGAATCAAACATGTTATTATTACATTATTATGCGCTGTATTTTTTGGATACAATGTTTATTTTGTACTTTAAAACACACGCAAAAACTTTATAAGAGGATTTCAGGCACATTACAATCACAATGTCGGTTTTCGTCCAAAAATCCTCTGTGAAAGCCAAAAAGAATTTCGTTACGATGCAAAGTGTCCTCTCGAAAAGAGCGGGAAATAATATAACAATAATAACATTACTGCGGTGAGTAGCAAATGAAAACTAGGTCTAACTAGATCTATCTGCTAAAAAAATACACAATGTAAAAGCGTTTACTCTGTAATTTTTTTTTTGCGTCAGAGAACGACTTCTTTCAAGCCTATGGATTAATGAATTCTCACCCTATAAAGATAAGAAAAGAATATAACGCTTAACTAATCTACCATTGCAATGAGCAGAAAAACCTAGACCTACCTACTTTAAAACGCAGAATGATAAAAAAGTGTACAATTCATAGATCTACTAAGCGTCATAAAAAGACATTGGACTTCTTCCAAGCCTAGGAATCATTACAGGAAAGTTATCCAACGCTGCAGTGGGTCGAAAATACTAGATCTACCTACTTTAAAAAGTACCACATAATGTTAAAACGTGTACGTTTTAGAGGTCAAAGAAAAACATTGGGTCTCTCCCAAACTCAGGGATTCTAACAGGAAAATACTCCACACTGTGTTTGTTTAACACTGCAGTGAGTACGAAGACATCTAGATTCAGACCGGTGAGTGTGGAATCGTGTACATGTTAAGCGCTGAACCTGTTTAAAGTCGCAGGATCAATCAAGATTCTCCACATGTACAGATTGTACAAGTTGTGCATAATTTGCTATAAATGCCTCAATCAGATGGCACCTACATATATCTCTGACTGTCTTAAGATGTATGTACCTGCTAGGCAGCTTAGATCTTCAGCTGATAAAACCATCCTTGTTGTACCAAATAGAAATTATAAATCAACAGGTCAGCGATCTTTTTACCATCTCGGTCCCAAAGTATGGAACAACCTTCCCAAAAACATTAGGGAAGCACCTTCCTTGGAAATTTTCAAATGCATGCTTAAGTTCTACCTTTTTGACGATTGAAATTGAACCGTGAAAGTTGTAAATACCTATTCTATAATGATTGCTTCTGGCTTTTGAATGTAATATTGTATTGTGTCAACACTATATGATTATTCTTCTTTTGTACATGTGATAATGGAAATTATTAAGCGCACTGAGCATGATTGTTCATGGAAGTGCGCTATATAAATGCAATATATTATTATTATTTATTATTATATAAATCAACAGGTCAGCGATCTTTTTACCATCTCGGTCCCAAAGTATGGAACAACCTTCCCAAAAACATTAGGGAAGCACCTTCCTTGGAAATTTTCAAACGCATGCTTAAGTTCTACCTTTTTGACGATTGAAATTGAACCGGTGAAAGTTGTAAATACCTATAATGATTGCTTGTGGCTTTTGAATGTAATATTGTATTATGTCAACATTATATGATTATTCTTCTTTTCTACATGTGATAATGGAAATTGTTAAGCGCACTGAGCATGATTGTTCATGGAAGTGCGCTATATAAATGCAATATATTATTATTATTATTATTACTGTGCTTGCTGGTCCAATATATGGCCGTCATGTAACCAGTGTACATGTTAAGCGATGAACCTGTTTAAAGCCGCAGGATCAATCAAGATTCTCCACGTGTAAAGAACAGAAGAAATATCACCCTATTGCCACCAGGGTTATCAAAACTAACTCTAAAGTCAGTGAGAAAAAAAATTCATGTTACAATTTAAAACACAAACAAAGGTAAATGTGTCCGTATAAGGCAATCAGAGAAAGACACTGGACCTCTTCCAAGCCTAAGAATCATTTTCAGGACACAAAATGTCAAAACGTGCACTTGTTCAGACGGCCAGAGAAAGACGCTAAGTCTCCGGTACTCTCAAGGCATTGTCAGACGGCCAGAGAAAGACGCTAAGTCGGTTCTAGGCGTAGGTCTCACTGAAACCTTTCCACGTGTAAGAATAGAAAAGAATATCACACGTTTTACCATCAAGTTTATTTAACACTACAGTGAATGGCAAAAAGGCCAAACAACAAGAAAGCCCCACCTATATCTACCTACTTTAAAACGCAGAATGTTTCAACGAGCACAACAAACATTTGAACGGCCAGAGAAACACCTTTTCAAACAGATCAATAAATTCTCCGAAACAGTAAAGAATTTCACACCAAGTAGGAAGAAAACTTAGACATACCAACTTTAAAATATCGTACATTTTTAGCCGAGAGACAGAAAGTTAATTAAAACGTGTCCATATTTAGCGGCCAGACAAACTGAGAGCCCAGGCCTGCTCGAGTGTTCCGTGCCGCGGGATCAATCAGTGCCTGGCCGGACAGCCCACTGCCCCAGGCCCCCTGGCGACATTGCTGGATGTTCTACTGGCCCCAGTGGCGGCCGACAGGTAGCCCAGAAACAATAGCCCCATTGATGGGCCCTGGTCCCGCTGCTAATTGGGCACCAGTCGGGGCAGACGTACCAGGAATCTGGGAAACGCACGGACTCAGACGCAAAAAAAAACAAAACAAAAAAGATGGAGATTATCCGCTTTGTGATCTACACGCTGACAACAGATGACGTAATGGGGACTCTTAAACGCGGGACTTCCTGATCGTCATTGGCTCCGTTAACGCAGCTAAGTCACAGTGATTTTACAAGCAATGCTATTGAAATCGCACTATTTTTATCGCAGGGTTTTTGTTACCGATAAAGATAGAATAATTAATCATTTCAGTTTTTAAAACTTCAGCTTTTTTATCTTTCCAATAAACGGATACACTCAGCACTTACATGTACGAGATGTGACTCCCTTTGAGTCAATCATAGAAAAAACAATGGTTGTAAACCAGTTCTGATTTCCTAACGTACCGTCTTCACTTTCGCCGTGGATTGGTCAATCGCGAAGTCTCCGTTGTGTGTCCGAGTGCGGGCGCAGTGCAGATGTACCTGGACTTTGTCCACAAACTGTCCTTGTGCGGATGCTTAAGTAACAGGGCTGTGCCTTTGTCGATATTTAGGGTGCAGGCTTGGTTGCTTAATGTCCAACGTTAGCATTGAATAAGCTATATTGTAGCTGGGTTGCAAGATTAATGTCTGACAATTTTACATGCTACCACATAGAGACGTTGAGGGGATACCTGGACTCCTGTCATAGCCGGTATCATTAAAAGGACACCGACGCAACTAGTAGAGGACGAAATTGGACAAACACATTTTTGACCAACGCGTAGAAATATTATACTGAATTATATTATCTATGCATCGGCTATATGGGTAGTAGTATTCGGAAACGTATATTACAATGTGCTAACTGTTGATCGACTTTTTTATTGTTTGCACTTTGGCATGCTGTGTTTCTATCTGTTTTTACTTATCTGTCTATCAGAGACGTGCGTCATGTATATTTGATCGTTCCAGTAAAAAAGAAACATAAAATGTAATGTTTTATTTCCACAAGATGCCTGGACACTTGTTTATTGACATAACATTGTGCAGCCTGTGGAATATGGATGGGGAAAATTGTATTCTCTGTCTCTAAAACATATAATATAGATATTACTCTTGTTCTTAAAAATACAATAAAACTACCACATATCAACTTCAAACCACTATTAATGTTCGTATTCAGTCTAACATCAACAAAGATTAAATCTTTCTGGACCCAACTAGCATCTCTAACAATTCTCATATCACAGCTTCTCTCTCTCTCCCTCTCTCTCTCTCTCTCTCTCCCCTCTCTCTCCCTC
>RQTK01000880.1:116250-144076 GCA_003991915.1 Elysia chlorotica
AGAGAAAGCAGGAGAGAGAAAGAGAGAGAGAGAGAGAGAGAGAGAGAGATACTGAGGTTCGATCTGTTATTTTGTTGGGGGGGCACACCTGAGACTGCAATATTTTGCTCACTCCTGGTTTGGTTGGATCATTCCCGCTTTATTTGCAGGATAATTATGGCCTGTCCACTTCAGGGGGTACAATAAAAACAGTGGAAGTGAGAGAGATTGAGAGAGAGAGAGGGAGAGAGATTGAGAGAGAGAGTGATGGAGAGAGATTGAGAGAGAGAGAGATAAATAGATAGATAGATAGTAGATAGATAGATAGATAGATAGAAGATAGATACGCGGCACTTGATGACATGAATGAGTTCATATGGTTCTTACAGATTGACATGATGTAATGGTGTTATAATTAGATGACGATGACATAAACAAAAACTGACCCACCTCCGTTGGTAAACTGCCGGCGTAAGGCACTGTCGTCGATACAGATGGTGAGTCGAGACTTGGCTAGCAATCCCTTGGAGAGAACTGGGTTGGGGTGTGACAATGACATGGAGGCAGTCGGTGTCATGGCATGGTTGTCATCATCCAGTGAAAATTTCACGTTTTTACCTTGGTTCTGGGTATTCCCGAAGCCCCTGGAAGTCTGTACAATCGGTTTTGCTGTTTCTGTGGTTTGGCTGCAGTCACAGTTGCCTACACTGTGTGGGAAGTCAGATGCGCGGTTGTTGTTGGTGGTTTGATGTGTTTCGTCATAGTTGTTTTTGTTGTTGCTGAGTCGGTTTTTGTTGTTGTTGGCATTGGTGTGTGTTTGTATGGGATTCGTATTGTTGCTCTTGTTGTTGTTGTTGTTGTTGCTATTTTTGTTATTGTTGCTGTTGTTGTTGGTGTTGCTGTTGTTATTGTTCTTGTTGGTATCGTGATCGAAATGTTTGTTGTAGAAGTTCATGTTTGTTGGCTGTTGTTCTTTCTTAAGTTTAAAGTCCTATATCTTGTACTACTTGTGCTCCTTGGGTAAATTGAAGTAAACGTTGGCGTCAATGAACATCAAAACGATGTCAGTTCTTCGGCATGAATCCAAGCGAATTTTTCTCTCATCTTAACATTCTCTAAAACTGTATTCACCGAAAACATATTTTGAAGAAATAGTGTCGTTTTTATTTTTCTCAATCTTTTATATACATGGCAATATCGTCATTCCCTTGTTGTATCCTCATATTGTCATGAAATTTTCAAACAATTCGGAGCGCTGTAAGTAACAGACTGTGAATCACCATAGCTCACTACATTACACACATCACAAGAGCAGTAGTGATTAGTGATCTAACTTGATCGATTTAAGAAGCTTCGTCCGCTCTGTTTCACATGTTCATCATAAATATTGACTAAGTAGTAAAGAATTTAGACTTAGTGTTTTGGAATGAATAAGCTTGGAGGGGATGGGGGTAAGTTAATGGGGACAAGTGGAAGACAAAAAGTGAATTGAGGGTGGGGTATGCACAGTGTTATTTTAAAGGAAGAAAATGCAACGTGGAATGGAAATATAAAGAGAAAGAGAGATAGATAGAGAGAGAGAGAGAGGAAAGAGTGAAACAGAAAAAAAGAGAGGGGAAAAAGAGAAAGAAAGAGAGGAGAAAAAGAGAAAGAGAGAGAGAGGAGAAAAAGAGAAAGAGGGAGAGAAAAAGCGAGAGCAGAGAGAGAGAAAGAAAGAGAGAGAGTGTAGGGGAAGAGATAGAAAAATAAACGGCCTTGAGACAATATGATTTCCGTGTTTAATTACAGGCAATCAGACTTATCGATACATTGTGCTCAATACTCTCAGTATTTAATTGTTTATGATTTAAGTTTGAAAAAAATATCGTAAAATAGATCAAGTGGTAGAGCGCTGGCCAAAACCTGCGAAGGCAAATTTATAATTTATTTGTGGGATTTCGCCCCATACTGGTTGGGTCGGTGCCATTATAATGTGACTGAATAAGAGAGGAATCTAGATATCCCCGCACTGTCCGACATTAGCCTAGCGGCCCCTCGCCGTATAGGATCCTCCTTTTGATCTATTTTACCCCCCCCCCCCCCCAACCTTACTGTCTGCGAATCTAAAGTGTCGATTATCATGCACGCATCCTGTTGTCTTTTTTTTCTTTTTTCTAGCCCAGTTTATAAAAGAAAGAATGTGTCTTAATTAGTGTCTCTGCGTTAACTGTTCTTTTAGGTTCTAGCGTGGATATATCTTATGTTGACACTTGTCTTATATTACTTGGCGAAGAAAGGGGTGCTTAGCAAAAATCACCAATTGAAAGGTAAAATGAAGAAAATGAAACGCACCAGACAGGAATTAAACTATGCAGTCACACACAAACAAACATACTGAGAAAATGAAAACTAGCGGAAACGCAATGAATGTTAAAATCAACGGGAATATTTATTCAAGAAAAGAAATGTAAACCTGTAAGTGCAGGTGACAAGTAATAGAATTGTGAAGCTTGTCTGTAAATAAAAACTGCTTATAATGCACACACATGGAAATTGTTGATAAATTGTGGGGTTTTTTGTGTGCAGGTTTTTATGGGTTCTCGGGTAGTCCACGAAAAGCGAACATGTCATTTTTTACCTTTCAATTGGTGATTTAAAACCTCCGGTCCTCTTCTTCAGTGAAATGTGTTAAACGTCTAGAACGTGAGTTTTAGACCTAGGGCCGTACGTACAACGCTGTAATAAGCTTACGTCTCGTCGTAAGATATGGGAAATTAGGCTTTAACGAGACGTAAGCTACGGCGACGTTGTACGTACGACACCAAAAAATTATTGTTTTTTTTACAGTCGAGTCTAAATAAATTTAATTGTTTGTTTATATCTTTTCTACTTTATTTGCTTTTTGTTAGTTTTTTAATATGTTTTTTTTTCATTCTTCAAACGCGTCTACACGGGTTTACAATCTGCCTTCTTCGTGAACGGTTATTGTTCTTGTATGTAGGAGTGTTCTTTCCTTATACAGGCAACTTGTCATTTTTAGCTGTTGCAATGGCGAGCTTGATCTACAAACTACATTGCAGTTTTGCAAAGTAATGCAAACATCGCTCTCCGCTTCTCCGGATATTAAAACGCTCTTAATCCTCTTTCATGGGGTGACGTTAAAAAGGGGGCTCTTTCAGCATTTTTATTGTTCTGACATTAAAGGTTACAGCGTGAAAATATTCGATCTGAGAAAGGAGAATCATCGAAATAAAAACCATAGAGATTGGAAGCCTTTGAATAAACTATAAGAAACTAATATAACGCACAATCAAATAAAAATATGCGAATTAATCCAAAATTTTAATCGGTTTTTTTTCGTGTTCCCAAAAGTGCACTAAAAATGTAGCCAAAACCTTTTTAATGCCATATCACTCTTTGCATATAGAGAGCTCTGTACTTAGAAGAAGGAATAAAGTGCACTTTATCTCACTCATTCTCTCTCTCTCTTCCTCTCTCTCTCTCTCTCTCTCTCTCTCTCTCTCTCTCTCTCTCTCTCTCTCTCTCTCTCTCTCTCTCTCTCTCTCTCTCTCTCTCTCTTTCTCTATCTATCTATCTATCTATCTATCTATCTATCTATCTATCTCACTCTGTCTTTCTCTTTCTTTTTTCTCTCTTTTTCTCTCCCTTTCTCCCCCTCTCTCTGTCTTTCTTTCCCTTTCTCTCTCTCTCTCTCTCTCTCTCTCTTGAAGAGACAAAGAATCTATTTGAAGCATATAAATCTGGATTAAGACCCTCAAGCCGACCAGCTTTTGCTGTAAGCTTACAAGAGGAGAAAACGATAGAGGGACGCAGGGTGTTAAATCCTTGCTTCTTATGTTTGCAGTCTCCAGACATGCTACGGTGTCCTATCGAATGTTTTGCTGTTGGTGGTATTAGGAAAAAGACAGAGAGGGAGAGAGAGAGAGAGAGAGAGAGAGAGAGAGAGAGAGAGAGAGGTACGGCAATATAGCTGAGATTGGGGAAGAGATGGTGTGTGTGTGTGTGTAAGAGAGAGAGTGAGGTGAAAAAACGAAATGAAGGTAGAGATTTAGACAGAGAAGGTTCTCTCAAAATGAACGAAATTAAGGTAGAGTGGTAAAGTGAAAAGGCATAAATAGGGAGGAGTCAATTGGGGGCGAAGAGAGACAGACGGGCATTGGAAAGGGGAAAGAGAGAGTGAGAGAAGGAGACGACGACAAAGACGAAGTGACAAAATGAAGCCATGTTGTGGGAAGGCGCATTTAGTTTAGTGTGATGTTTAGAGCTACGCATTTAACTTAAATCAGCATCACTTATAATTGGTAGACGTTACTATGTTTAAAATGTTACATCATTGCGAATTTAAAAAGTATTTTCCACACACCAAACGTGATATTATATTTCGATTGATTATCCATCTATTATTATCTCCCTATGATCCATCTGTTATTCATCTATATTCTAGATGCTATCCGTGTATTATCGATATATTACCCATTCAATATTCATTATTCATTAGAATTATTTTATCATTTTAATATCCACCTTCTACCCATTCACAAACAGATCGGTAATATCAACCATCGTAATAGATTCCGTGTAAACACAGGCAGAAAGAAACAAGTACCGGAACGTATCCCAGAACACAAGTACTCCAAGTACTCCAGGAGTCAAGTCCCCAGAAAGACACATAGATTAGTCGACCGTCGGCCGTCAGTCTAAGGCACTGCACGGTGAAGCTATTGTGGTCAGTCTGTTACTGTGCACACAGACCTGGTGTCCGGCACGATTGACCACTTGACCGGCGACAAGTGGACCCTCCACTAACGTGTTAATAGCTTTTAATAGCCTTAACACCCCTGTAATCTTCGCGTTTGTTCTTCCTCTTGAAGCCGCCGCGAGCGATACAGTTTAGGTCTACCTTCCTCCGTCTCTGTGTCAGTCTGGGTTTCTTGTTCTGTTTTTGAATTGTTTGTGTTTATGTCTCTGTCTATTTCACAGTTTGTCTGTCTGCCTGTCTGTCTGTCTTGCTGTAGTATTATATTTCAACTCTCTCTCTCTCTCTCTCTCTCTCTCTCTCTCTCTCTCTCTCTCTCTCTCTCTTGAAGAGACAAAGAATCTATTTGAAGCATATAAATCGGGATTAAGGCCCTGAAGCCGACCAGCTTTTGCTGTAAGCTTACAAGAGGAGAAAACGATAGAGGAACGAAGGGTGTTAAATCCTTGCTTCTTATGTTTGCAGTCTCCACACATGCTACAGTGTCCTGCCCAATGTTTTTGCTGTTGGTGGTATTAGGAAAAAGACAGACAGGGAGAAGACAGAGAGAGAGAGAGAGAAAAGGAAGGTACGGCAATATAGATGAGATTGGGGAAGAGATAGTGTGCGTGTGTGTGTGTGTGTGTAAGAGAGAGAGTGAGGTGAAAAAACGAAATGAAGGCAGAGATTTAGAAAGAGAAGGTTCTCTCAAAATGAACAAAATTAAGGTAGAGTGGTAAAGTGAAAAGGCATAAATAGGGAGGAGTCAATGGGGGGAGAAGAGAGACAGACGGGCATTGGAAAGGGGAAAGAGAGGGTGAGAGAAGGAGAAGACGACAAAGACGAAGTGACAAAATGAAGCCATGTTGTGGGAAGTCGCATTTAGTTTAATCTGATATTTAGAGCTACGCATTAAACTTAAATCAGCATCACTTATAATTGGTAGACGTTACTATGTTAAAAATGATACATCCTTGTGAATTTAAAAAGTATTTCCACATACCAAACGTGATATTATATTTCGATTGATTATCCATCTATTATTATCTCCCTATGATCCATCTGTTATTCATCTATAATCTAGATGCTATCCATGTATTATCCATATATTATCAATTTAATATCCATTATTATTCCTTCCATATCCATTACTGTCCATTCAATATACACAATTATCCATTCAATATCCATTATTATCTATTTAATATTTATTATTATCCACTAGAAAAAGTAGAATTATAATTATTATCATTTTACTATCCACCTACTACCCATCCACAAACAGCTCTGCATAGTCAACCATCCTAATAGATTCCGTGTAAACACAAGCAGAAAGAAACAAGTACCGGAACGTATCACAGAACACAAGTACTCCAGGAGTCAAGTCCCCAGAAAGACACATAGATCAGTCGTCCGTCGGCCGTCAGTCTAAGGCACTGCACGGTGAAGCTGTTGTGGTCAGTCTGTTACTGTGCACACAGACCTGGTGTCCGGCACGATTGACCACTTGACCGGCGACAAGTGGACCCTCCACTAACGTGTTAATAGCTTTTAATAGCCTTAACACCCCTGTAATCTTCGCGTTTGTTCTTCCTTTTGAAGCCGCCGCAGACGATACAGTTTAGGTCTACCTTCGTCCGTCTCTGTGTCAGACTGGGTTTCTTGTTTTGTTTTTGAATTGTTTGTGTCTGTGTCTCTGTCTATTTCAAAGTTTGTCTATCTGCCTGTCTGTCTGTCTTGCTGTAGTATTATATTTAAACATTTCCAAATACATATTCTTGAAGCTCTCTTTTGTTCCTCACCACTACCTCACACATTTTCGCTCTTCTCTTCCTTGTGCAAGATATCCTTTACTTAGAAAAAGAGAGATGTGTCGTTCTTACTTTTTTTTTTTAACTTGTCATGGGTTTAAGAGAAGAGCCCTTGCGTTAACCGGGGCTTATGGTGAGAGAGAGAGAGACAGACAGAGATAGAGACAGAGAGAGACAGACAGAGATAGAGATAGAGAGAGAGAGACAGAGAGAGATAGAGAGAGAGAGAGACAGACATAGATAGAGATAGAGAGAGAGACACACACAGACAGAGATAGAGAGAGAGACAGACAGACAGAGATAGAGAGAGACAGAGAGACAGACAGAGATAGAGAGAGACACGCACACAGAGACAGAGAGATAGAGACAGAGAGAGAGACAGAGATAGAGAGACAGAGAGAGAGACAGAGAGAGAGACAGAGATAGAGAGACAGAGAGAGAGACAGAGATGGAGAGAGAGAGACAGAGAGAGAGAGAGACAGACAGACAGACAGAGACTGGCAAGAGAGACAGAGAGAGAAAGAACGAAGTATTGAGACAGACGGGCGTAATTATGTGGCACCGATCACACAGCCTGCCGACTCCAAGTTGGGATACAGATAGCTAGGCTCCAAGCTCCTCAGCTCAGCTGTTCTCCCACTTGGTTTTTAGCGTCATACGTCTCAAGAAAGGTCCAAGACGTTCGACTGCTGTAACCTATCCTGAACAGTTGGAGTCACTTAACTCCGGGCTAGGGTCACTAACCGACGGTAATGGCCGGCGAAATGACCACTACACTGGGCTGGCGTACACGCGAAGCAGGGAGGCGAGGCCGAGTACTCTGACCATTACACGCCTCGTTTGGTCCGAGACGCGGGCAGGTTTAAGGCGAGTAGACTGACCACAGAGGGTCGCACGGGAGGCGTGGTGGTTAAATGGAAGAGCGCGTGGTTTCTACTCACTAGAGGCATAGTTCGATTCTACGATGGAGAAATTATTTGCTGGGTTATGTCCCCTACAGTTGGATTGGTATCAGTAACACTAACAGTGAGCTTTACAGACAGTCAACCCAACCTGTAGGGAGCGGTTTTATAAAACTATCAAAATATACTCCACATAATATTATTGTCTGATGAAAAACCTGCATTTCATTTTGAAGATTCTGTGAGAGAAAGATAGACGGAGACAAAGAGACAGGGCGAGAGATAGAGAGTGAGACAGACATACAGCAAGCGAGAGAGAGAGAGAGAGAGAGAGAGAGAGAGAGAGGGGGAGGGAGAGCAGGGATGCCAGATTGTCTGCCTCTCTAGATCATGTTAAATTGACACGGATCCAACCAGTATGTTGGGATCGAACTCGGGACTTTTCAATTGAAAACCACACGCTCTACCACTGAGCCACCTCCTGACGCGCGGGGACACCAACCAATAGCGAATCGAACCCCAAACACCTTTCTCTTTTGGCCAGTTATGTACCCTACCAACTGTTATATCTATCATGTTCCACGGCTTATTTTCAGAATGTTCGATATGAAAAATAGTAGGTTGTATAACGATCCACCTGTTGTTTTTAACCGCTAACGATAATTTACAGCTAGTGGCTAAAACAGCTTGGCACACGCGCTTCATTGAAATCCAACCGCGATTTGAACCTTGTACCTCTTTCTCTTGAGCCCAGAACGCTTCCAACTCATATATCTACCATATAACATGGCTCATTCACAATGCCCAAGAACCCGATTTCTGGCATGTTCCATATGAAAAAATAGAACATGGTATAGATCTAGTGTAGAAGTACCTGTTGTTTCTACCCGATGACCAAAGGATTAGACCTGGCTGCGAGATCAGGTTGACCCACCGCACGCTTGGTCGGACAGCAGTCCAGTTGGGACCTGACAACAACTCAGAGAGACAGGCAGTGGACAGTAGTGGACAGAAGTGGACAGAGCGAGCGCGGAGATTAGCACGAGGCCGCTCGTTACCGTCCATGGAGAGCGACAGGAGCAAACGTTCCAGCGACCTGTGTCAACAGTCGCGCGGTAAACACTCTGATCAGGGCTGTTAGTAGGCTGGTGACATGACAACCTGTGTGATAGGAGCTGTTAGTTTTTTAAAAGGGCTGGTGACATGACAACTTCTGTTATAAGGCTTTGACATGACAACTTCTGTTATAAGTGCTGTTGACATGACAACTTCTGTTATAAGTGCTGTTGACATGACAACTTCTGTTATAAGTGCTGTTGACATGACAACTTCTGTTATAAGTGCTGTTGACATGACAACTATGATAAGTGCTGTTGTACGGACTATTTATATGACAACTTCTGTTCTAAGGCTTTTTACATGACAATTTCTGTTATTGTCTTCAACAGATACTTTGCGATTCGGAAGAGTAAATTGATGACCTAGTTACGCTCTATAAGCAAGGCGGTTCTTTAGTCGCGCATTGATTGGTTCCGTAAGTGTAGTTTAGAGCCGTAATTGAACGCCGGTGTTGATTCTGTTACCTTCTGTCTTGGTCTTTGCCTCGAAAGCCATTATCACAATACATGTATCTCAAATAAAAGCTTGTTCCACCATTATTAGGTTTAGGCCTGCTAAGTTTCGGAAATAGTCAATGGGTATTGTGTCCTCCCGATTTGGGGCTGGCGTGCCAGAAATAAGGTTCCATCTTAAACGACCTTGCACCAATCTGTGCATCTCATGTAACTGGGTCCCTTGTCCAGAACAAGAGAGAGAGAGAGATAGAGAGAGAAAGAGAGAGAGAGAGAAAGAGATAGAGAGAGAGAGTAACAATAGAAAGACATGTAGATAGGAAGAAAGAGTGTAATGACGACAAAAAACAAAAAAACAATTGAAAAGCATAATGGGACGGCAAAAGTAATGGATGGATCATTCCGTAAGGGGGTTAATAAAAATAAAAAGAGAGCAAATAGAGAATGAGATGACGAGAGAGATACATATAATAGGAAAAGAGTAGAGATTAGTTAAGTCCAACCTAACGAGAACGTCAAGCGAGCAAGTTAGTGTGGGTGAATCAAGTCAAGGGAGATACTCAATGAAAAACGAACAAAGCAAATGTACAAAAGGCTTATGCCCCTTACATCTTCAAAGAGAAACAACTTCGTATAAAGGGAGGTAATACAAAAAATGTCTTTTTCGTCGCGTAAGGTGGAACGACAATATCGCATGCACCTCCCCTCTCTCTGTTGTATATTTTGTCCCCTAAGCTTTGCATTACAGTTTCTGTTCTCACACACAATATATCGTCCACCAACCTCTCTAGCCTTTTAAAGTATTTGATACAAAGTGTATAAAATATCTACCCAAAACAAAACACACTGATTAAGAGACTGACCTTCCACTTGCACCGGCCGACCGTCCCGAGGTGTGTAGGTGAAGACGAATGGAGTTTTGTGCTCCCAGTCCACGACCACCCTCCGGCACACACAGCATGGGCTTTGCACGCTCCGCCACCTGCGCATCTGTGGGGATCTGGAGGAGTTGGATGGAACGGTGGACAGGGAGGGATAAGAGGTGGAGTTGGGCGAAGAGATTAAGGGAAAAGGCCAAAGGAAAAGTTAACATGAATGGTTTGAGGAAGAGTTGATAAAGAGGTTAAGGAAAGAGGCTAAAGGGAGAGATTAAGGGAAGTGGCTAAAGGGAGAGATTAAGGGAAGTGGCTAAAGGAAGAGATTAAGGGAAGTGGCTATAAGAAAAGGTTTAAATGACTGGTTTAACGGAAGGCTTAAATGATCAGTTTTTTAAGGAATGGTTGAAAGTGATGGTTTAAATGGAGAGTTTGAAGGAAGGGTTTAACAGAAAAATTGAAAGGAAAAATTTAAAGGAATGGTTTGAAGGAATCTTTAAATTGCTGACGTTTTCCGAGTGAAATTAGTACAAACCGAACACCCATAAGTTGCATAAGTTATGAATTAAGATATCTATTTATAATAATTATTATAAACAAAAAGACACGGTGCATACCCATGGTGTGTTCTGTTGTTCCGAATTTTGGAGTTATCTCTCTTTGGAAGTTCGTCACACTCGCAGCGATGTCCTTCAATATCCCTCCGCAGGCGGTCCACGATCCGTTGAAAAAAATCATCCGCACCTTCTTCTCTAGTCGCCCCTTTCTTTGGATCTATTTGCTGCTCCATAGTGCTCTATACTCACTGAATTTTAAATATGCACCTCAAATTATAGTTTGTTGTTGAAAAAGTAGCTTCATAAATTATAGTCTGAGGTCTGTCATTCAAAACAGTGTTTAACTTTCGCACTTTACTTTTTTGTTTTTGTTTTTTACAGTTTTTAGTTTCAGTCCATGTTGAAGATTTAGCAATGGTACAAAGCTGACGAGTCTGAAAAACATAAAAGAAGTGAGAAGTGAGTAAAAGCTGTGAAATGTTGATTTACCCTGTAGACCAGCTCTTCCCGCACCACCTAATGATAGTCTTTATAGTCTTCCTGAATATTTAACAGGGTGAATGATGACATTATAATTGGGCAATGTTTCTGTCATTTACCTCTGTCCGAATCGATCCGACGATATATACAAAACTTGTGCTAGACTTCGTCCCCTGCTAGTTGGGTTAGAATCTAAGAAAATGTCCTAGAACCCCCGCTATGTTTATGTGTGATTTGAGATTTAGAGCTATTTGTTTTAGGGTTGATAGAAGTAGGCTTTTGGTGAAAACGGCCGAACAATGGTTGCGCTTTATGGGATTACAACACTTAACTTGTAGATGCAGCGGCACCGAATCGCCTTGCCACTTAAAGCGAACATGGTTTATACCACTAGACCACTACGCTCGCTATGGAACCACTGTGGAGAATATACCTAAAAAAAAAACTCCAAATCTACTTACAACAATTCTATTTCCAGTCGTCTGCCTCTCCTAGATCTGACTATGTGTAGCAGCACGTAAAATTGACAGAGGTTTATGTTAAAATTATCAAAATGATAATTGTATACATTCTTACATCCAAGAAAGTGTGTCATCCTGGTTACGCGGACTACAGAGCAAGGTGGATACACAACAATATTATTTCACTATATTTTTAAATATTTTATCCTCAATGCATATAAATATACGAACGATCTTCACAGATACTTATATAAACAATAAGAATATATAATATTAAACTGGCTACATGGCACAATATCTCCTTTCATCCTGTACAATAGTTGTTATTTAAAGGGGAAAAAGCATACCTTCAAATAGAATGTATAGAATATGTATAATTTAAGAGTACTTAACACTCCACTTGTGACAAGTACACGATATAGCCTAGCCTGATTCCTGACGTTGAACATTAGGAAGTAAACCAAACAACCAACGGATTAATCAACCAAAGTCTATCCAGAGAATATATTTCTCACATTGTCCGCATTGATACGGATCCCCAAGCGCTTCACAACATGAACAACAGTCTGACACAGATCTAACACTTAAAAAAAAATTTAGAAATAGAAATAAAAATGAAACCGAAGCATTTGGCATGTTCATGTTGACTCTACCTCGAGGCTTCCAAAACTAACAGACAGAGCCAGCGATATCAACAAGTATTTGCATTTGGACCAAAGTGCGTTATAAATCTGACAGTCAGTGCAGTTTCCACTCCGAGTCTAACAGGCGTATAGGCTGAACAAAAAATACTCACTGATTATCTTTCTGTCCTAACTCTGATTCTAATGCAAAAATAAACCACTCTATGTTTTACCCTTGTTATACAAAAAAATGATTCACTTCAGTCAATGCGGTAACAATTGCCTATTGTTTTGGGTAGCCTCGCTCTAGTTCTAGTGTGAAAAAATGATGCCATTAAGAAAAGACGATAGAAGACGTGTCAGCGAATTCCTTTTTGTGTTCTTTTCTTCTTTTTTATTTTTAGAAATGAGTATAATACATCTTCAGACCTCTACTAAACTGTATATTTCTCCTAATATTACAATCATGTGAACCGAAATGCACATTTGTTAAAGGATTTCTAACGTGTTCTCTAAGACATGCCTTGCATCTATTCTCGCCATAAAATCCAAGATAGAGAGCAGATTGGATCATCGCTCTGAGGCCGTGCTATATTAATCCAATCCAACAGCAATCACGATACATTGATGCTGACGGGGGAGAAAGCAGTAATGCAATAATTCTATTGTTAGAAATTGGGGTGCACAATTTCCTGGATATTTGGGTGGTGGAGTCAGTGGGTTTTTTGGTGTCCAGTGTTAGTAGCAAGGGTATATCTGGGCCGAGTCCCAAGACTAGCGTCTGACATTTTTACGTGTTGCCACACAGAGACAGTGCGGTGATACAAGTGCTCCTGTGTCAGCCGGTCACATTAATAACATTAAACCGATTCAACCAGTAGGGCACAAGATGGGAAAATAAAAATTAGTGTTGTGTCCAATAATTTGTTTTGAACCGCGGAGAGACAGACAGACAGACAGACAGACAGACAGACAGACAGACAGACAAACAGACAGACAAACAGACAGACAGACAAAGTTACAAATACAAAGAGACAGAGGGAGGGAGAGATAGAGAGAGAGAGAGAGAGAGAGAGAGAGAGAGAGAGAGTCAGAGAGAAACAGACAGACAGACAAAGACGCCTAAAAACACATAGACTGAGACAGATACCGATACAGACACACAGACACAGGCAAACAGATGGGAAAGATAAAAGACAACAAAAAAGAGCCAAAGAACAATAACAAATGGATAATTGCACAAAAGTTAGAGTCCCCCCCCACACACACACACACACACATATACACACACAATCGCATCGATAACGGAGGGATAACCAAAATGCACCATATGCCCGGCAAATGTCCGCATTGTTCCGCAGACAGGCCTAACTTTGCGGAGTGCGCACTGATTTCTGGCGCGCCAGTTGCTATCACGCACCGTGCTAAGTAGCTCGTGCTCTCTGCTGCAGTTTGTCTCATCGGACTTTTCCGTTCCGATTTTCTAGGTCCTGCATTATGTATAGTGTAGACGGGTGCAATCGTTAAAATGGCCATATGCGGCGTTCTAGGGTCGTAGGTACAAAGCTTGCGACTCGTCGTAAGCCGTTGTATTTTTATATCTTAGGACGAGTAGCAAGCTTACGCAAACATTGTACCTATGATCCCAGGTGCGTGCGCTAGAGTGATAAATGGGGATAAACTTTAAAAAAGGTGTGATATACTGATTTGCACTTGAGTGCGGTAGGCGTTTCTTTATTTAAGCGGTAGATTTAATACAGGACATAGAATAGGACAAATAGATGAATTGAGAATAAGAATAAGAACTGGTGTGAACATTAATAAGTATCTAAGGGGAGCGTGAAGAGAGAGTCAGAGAGAAACAGACAGACAGACAAAGACGCCTAAAAACACATAGACTGAGACAGATACCGATACAGACACACAGACACAGGCAAACAGATGGGAAAGATAAAAGACAACAAAAGAGAGTCAAAGAACAATAACAAATGGATAATTGCACAAAAGTTAAAGTCCCCCCCCACACACACACACACACATACATACACACTAAATCGCATCGATAACGGAGTGATAGCCAAAATGCACCATATGCCCGGCAAATGTCCGCATTGTTCCGCAGACATGCCTAACTTTGCGGAGTGCGCACTGATATCTGGCGCGCCAGTTGCTATCACGCACCGTGCTAAGTAGCTCGTGCTCTCTGCTGCAAGTTGTCTGATCGGACTTTTCCGCTCCGATTATCTAAGTCCGGCGTTATGCATAGTGTAGACGAGTGCAATCGTTAAAATTGCCATCTGCGGCGTTCTAGTGTCGTAGGTACAATGCTGCGGTAGCTTGCGACTCGTCGTAAGCCTTCTTAATTTTATATCTTAGGACGAGTAGCAAGCTTACGCAAACATTGTACCTATGATCCCAGGTGCGTGCGCTGAGTGGAAAATGGGGGTAAACTTAAAAAAAAAAGGTGTGATAATACTGATTTTGCACTCCAATGCGGTAGGCGTTTCTTTATTTAAGCGGTGGATTTTATACAGGACATAGTAATAGTTGAATGGAGAATAAGAGCTTGTGTGAACATTGTTTAGTGTCTAAGGGGAGGGGTGGGGGAGGGGGTCTTTTTTATTTTTGTGTGTTCTGGTGCAGGTGGTAGACTGCTGATCTCCTAACTGGGCGGTTCCTGGTTCGAAACCCACGGTTAGAAAAATACAATGTTCGATTTCGTTCTTTACTGCTTCAGTCGATGTATAACGTGACGGAATGAGACAGGAGTCCTGGTATCCCCGCACTTTCTCTGTGTGACAGCACGTAACAATGTCAGACGTACTAGTCTAGATTGTGACCCCTACACGATATAGCCTCGCTGTTTGAGTTCAACGTAAAGAAACCGAATCACTTCACTTACTCAACCACTCACTCACTTTGCCCCACATCCCTGCTTTCTGTTTTGGACCCCCCCCCCCCCTCCCTCACACACACTTTCTGTTCTGTAAGATTTAATCTAGACACGTCAGTTGTAAACCACATAGGAACAAGACCTATTCTAATTATAGCCGAGTGACATTCTCAAAGATCAAGGACGAACGAGACACAATAAAACAGCAATCGAGAAAACGTGCCTATTTAATATTCAAAGAATTCTTTTTTAGCTGTTGTGTTTTTTTTTTTGGCCACGTTTTTTAAATATATATGCAAATGAGTTTAATATACAAAAAAAGGAGGACCATTCGTAACACGGGTGGGCCCCAGTTCCATTGAGGGTGTCTGGATGTCTAGATCTAGATCTGCACGGGATCGATCATAATTAAGGAAGTCATCTTGTAGGATGGCGGGTAAGTTCCATCAAAATGTCTTCCGTTTGTTTCTTAATGGTTCTTCTGGCAGGCATGGATGGAGAGTCCTGGTTTCACCAACTCTGCGCGTACACAATCAGATGTTGTGGTCTCTTTTTCCCATATCGATTATTTTCTTGCTGTCAGTTATATTTTCTTTCTTTTCAATCTATTTCCCTCTTTATTTCTCTGTCTCTGTCTATCTATCTGTCTCTCTGTGTCTGTCTCTGTGTGATTGTCTCTTTCTTTGTCTCTCCCTCTCCATCTTATTATATCTCTTTGGCTGTCTTACTATCTCTCCCCTTTCCCCTCATACCCCTTTTTTCTCACTCCATTCATTTCGGCCCAAATAAAAGAAAGGAAGTCCTATCCAGGTGCGTACATCTGCTTAAAAAAAACACAAAAAAAGAACGAAACGAAACGGAACCACCACTTTTCCAAAGAGAGGGGCGCAAGGGCGACCTTCGAAACACAGTCATAAATTTTGTGTCAGAACTTCAATATATAAGTAAAGATCAATTATTTTATTACCTAGCTCTTAAATTAGCTGAATAATTTTTATTCGCACTAAAAACTATAATGTACATATTCTTCCATTCTCTTTCATAAATTCGTAGGCTACTTCCAAACGAAAAAAAAATAATTTTCAGGGTAGAAAATCTTTCGAAAGTGGACATATGGATTTGTAAATCCTAGGTAATCCCTTCAAATCACCGGGAGCCACTGGGAAAGATAATGACAGATATTGATATTCTATATCAATTTACATCCACTTAGGAGAGGGGGGAGAGAGGGTAAACTGGCTAAGTGGTGGAGCGCTGGTATCCAAATGGGGAAGTCTGCAGTTCGAATCCCATGATCGGCAACTTCATTTGTACGAGCTCGACCCCTGTGTGGCAGCAAATGAAATTATCAAACGTCAGTCTTGGGGCCCTCCACAATACAGCCTACATTGTGTTGATGTGGGACGTTAAAACCAACTGAAATCAACTCAACTCAACATCCACTTGGTTTTTCAAATCAGTACACCTTGCTGAAATAAAATTGATTTTAACATTTTCATTCAGTCAAATAATATATGCAGCTAACAAACATAATTATTAGAACATAACTTCAGATACGCAGTATTGTATAAGAACGCATAAAGACTAAAAAAGAAAAAATAGTTCATGGTGATTGTATAAAGTAAAACACAAATCCTATCTTTGACTCTATATTTTTTTTTCAAAGGGCCGTTGTCACATTTTTAAAACTGTATACTAGGACTTGTGGCGCTTACTCGAGATAGCGCGCCCCCTGTTTGAGGTTATATGTTGACCCTAATTCACATAGACTCGGAAACATCCTAGTGACCCTTTGTAGAAACAAAATAGTTTAACTTTAGCAACAAACACCCGGTCAGAGGGTTAAGAATACAATGCAAGAAGGTCTAGACCTAAATCAATATTTGACAATATATCTACATCTATAATGGATCTAACCAACAGCAAAAGAACAGCTGTCATTGCGGCAAGATGTTACGACACGATCAGAAAAAATAGTACAAACACTCCTCTGTCTACAAAAACAACATCAATCAATCATTGACTACCCCTCCAATGCCATCAGCTCTTATGCACAAGGCACAGATCCAGAAATGTCTGGGTCCTTCTAGAAGTTTCGGGAAAAGTCCATCCTCTAGCTTACATAACCGTTACCATTAATCACCCCTCTTTTCTAGGCCTAAACCGACTCCGAGCAGAACTGCATTTAAACATATCCTCGAAATTTCCAGAATCTGAACGGAACAGCTGCTACGGCGACCACCACTCACTGTCTGTCTGCCCCGTGTGAGTCGTAAGTGCAACATGACCTGGTACTTTGGACTATCCTCAAACCAGGCACCAACAACAATAAAAGTGCAGTGATGGAGACGAGGAAATGCCCTAAAGGGTTTTAAGTAGGAGCATTCTGTTGCTAAACCTGGCTCATTGCCGTCAAACTAGAAGGATGGGCAACAGACGATGCCTGCATAAGAACAGTCCAAATTACCGCATAGATCGGAATGAACACTTTTCGTCGTAATAAGTGGAACAGTGGTGTATCTCACATGAATCATTCCGAGAGTTAGTTCAGATTGATACTCAGAGAGTAATTTTTCATCAGCATACTCAGCCTACACTACAATAATGAGAAAAAATCCAACTGTCTCTACTTTATTAATGGTCTAATTCATTTGGATTCTAAATGAAAATATTTGTCTACTTTGGCTACTGTGCCTGCTATTTTGGAAAGCTTCGATGACAGATACATGGGGGGTGATTAGAATAGAAACGAAACAATACAACTAAAAATGGAACCTAAAAAAGCCCTGGGTAAAGTTCAGAAAAGAGTTGATTGATAATACCCAGATGTTGTGGGTGGTGGATCTGTGTTAAGCTGACCAATGAGAGAGTCCATTTTACTAAGACAAGGTTTATGTGAATGAAAGACTCTCTGTTCCTGTCTCTCTGTCTCTATCTCTCTCTCTCTCTGTCTCTCTCTGTCTCTCTCTGTCTCTTCCTCCCTCACTCCCTCTTTTCTCTGTACGTCAGTAGGTGATTCATTTCGGCGATTATACTTAGGGGTGAAAGAATAATTATTTATTTTATATGTGTCTCTCTCTCTTTCTCTCTTACTCTCTCTCTGTATCTCTGCCTCTCTGTCTGCTCTCTCTCTCTATCTCTCTCTCTCTCTCTCTCTCTCTCTCTCTCTCTCTCTCTCTCTCTCTCTCTCTCTCTCTCTATCTCTCTCTCTATCTCTCTCCCTCTCTGTCTCTTTTCTCTATACGCCAGTAGGTTTCGGCGATTATACTTAGGGGTGAAAACATATTTGTTTGATTTATATTTGTCTCTCTCTATTTCTCTCTTTTTCTCTGTCTGTATCTCTGTCTATCTCTCTGTCTGCTCTCTCTCTCGCTCTCTCTCTCTCTCTCTCTCTCTCTCTCTTTCTCTCTCTCTCTATTTCACCAAACCTTTCTACCCACGTTACTTTGTATCGACCCTACAACAAGATAAGTACTTCTTACTTTCATACTGTTCGACACGGATCATTGTCATTGAATGATTCATTTCGTTCCTTACTATTTCCTTTTTTTTTTTAATTTTAATCTGAATCAGATTCTGGAATGAGAGAGGAGAGAGGGGGGAGAGAGAGTGAGAGAGAGACAGACAGACAGAGAGAGAGAGAGAGAGAGAGAGAGAGAGAGA
This sequence comes from Elysia chlorotica, assembly GCA_003991915.1. Taxonomy (NCBI): domain Eukaryota; kingdom Metazoa; phylum Mollusca; class Gastropoda; family Plakobranchidae; genus Elysia; species Elysia chlorotica. The sequence continues at coordinate 134,801 of RQTK01000880.1, forward strand.
GAAAGAAAGAGACAAGGAAAGAGAGAGAGAGGAGAGAGAGAAAGTGAAAGAGAGAGGAAAAGAAAGAGAGAGAGAGAGAGAGAGAGAGAGAGAGAGAGAGAGAGAGAGAGAGAGAGACGATCGCTCCATCACCTTTATTCTTGTGGGATGCCAAAGTTTCTTACGCGCTGAAAAAAAAATTGACCTTTTAAAATCATAGACTATTGCGTAAGCTAGGGCCTGTACCCTTTAAATGTTTGCTATTGCTTGCGGTTTGACACAATCATGATTTTTATATTTTATGCGAACGCTTTTTAGTGCGGTTGTTTTGTTTTGTTGTTTTTTTTTCAGCTTGATGTAATCGGAATACTTTTTAAGGCAAATATAAAATTGTAATACAAAGAAGGATAGCGACGTGTACCATCTAGGTTCACACTAGAAAGAAAGATCGAATTCTGTAATTGAAGAAAGATAGATAGAATCGCCATTTATAGTGGATACCAGAAAAAAATAGCCTCATTAAAAAAACTATTCTTTATATTGGAGCCGCAGGGCTTAGGAAAGAAAGTTTCTCCCAAAGTTTTTCTTTTTACTTTTATTCTGGCTTTTTGACACTGGAAATGTTTACACCTCCAGAAAGTCTTAGAGGTTGTCAGACACATGCCACTACTGTAACCCGACATCCTTTGTTTTTAGGTCGTCAGATACTGGTAAGTCACAACACTAAAGGGCGCAAGTAAGTACAGCTCTGTGTAAAGATTACGACTTGCATGTACTTGGATAATTATGCGAATTAGAACACTTACAACTCACCTTTTTATATATAATTATGCGAATAACAAAGCTTACGACTTGTCTTTTAACATATATGCGCTAAGAAAATTTAAGACGACTTGTATGCTACCTCTATGTTGTACTTATGATCCTAAGTCATCATAATTATGTGTCATTAGTTTTGAGTCTCCTACTTTTCTCCAAGAATCCTTGCCAGAGGTTTTATTCTAAAGTTATAAAAAAGGGGGAATATTTTAGCACAATAAGATTAAAACAATACGAACAGATATTGTTTATGCCAAAACATTGAGATTCGTTGTATAGAGATAATGTGTCTATGAAACTTGATCCCCGATAAATTTGAGGACGATATGTGTTCCAGTAGTGAGCCAGCACAATTATTTAAAACACCTCGAAGAGACTTCATCAATGTTGATAACAATACAGTGGGTAGGTGAATTTACCAAGATTGGTGGAACGTTCTGAAAAGGTGAACGAACATTAACATTTTCACATGACGCACTATTTTGGGGGAATTTTCAAAAATGTAAAATCTTTGATTGTTATAATAAATTCTAAATGAAAGGCATGTAGAGAGTTGCTAGAACAATAGCACACCACAATGCGCAACTTGTCAGTGGTTTGTTGGGAAAAGGTTGTTACATTTTTCACTACAAGGCGATTCTCCTTATTCTTCAAGTTAGTCTATCAAGCGAGATGAACCAACGATCGGTGTATTTATGTCTTATTTCGCCCCCTGTAACTGGTTAGGTCGGTGTCAGTTTAATGTGATCTGCTGAGACAGGAGTCATGGCATCCCCAGCTTGTCTCGTGCGTGGTAGCACATCAAATTGTCAGATATAAGTCTTGAGGTCTGTCCACAAGACTACATAGTGCTGACGATGCACGTTAAACCAACTCAACTCCCCGAGCCAGAAAAGCGAGTGGTACTATCGGTGTGACTTTTCCTTAATGTAAAATATCATTCCCTGTAATTTTTTTATATTGCCCGATGTGGGAACATTTCTAAAACGTTCAGTAAGGTTTTGCCTTCCGCAAATATGATTAGAGGTTGTAAGTATAACGATGCCATAAATGTAGACCTCCCACTAAGGGTATATTGTGCTATTAACAGCTACTCTTAGTCTGGATCTAGGGTCAGTAAGTACAATGTTTTATTAAACTTTCGACACGTCCTAATGTATGCCAATAAATAGGTTTACGACGAGTTGTAAGCTACATCGACGTTGTACATATGACCCTAGGTTTATAGGATAGGTTGTACAGTCACTGTTAGTGTGTTCAATAGTTTACTACAAACATCATCACTGTTGAAATAATTCATAGTTTTTTCTCGTTATACTATTGTATAAATTTATCGCGACCTGTGTGCTAATAAGCTGTTTCTATGCTATGTTGTCTCACACCAGTTATTGGCCCGCCATGTATTATATAAGATAGTGACAAAGCATCTATACGAAGATTTCTATTTATCTGCTAGTGCTAATGGATACACCTACCTCTGAGCATTATGTGGTAATACAGTAGGCCTAGTTGAGCTAGTGCGCATTATAAATTATCACATTTAAGAGTGTGAAGTTTATTATCGTCATTATTATGTCATAGTAAGCAAAGGAGTGAAAGAATCATGTCAGAGAAATACTTTATTGTGTTTCAGTCGGTGAGGATTAGATTTTATCAATACTAGTATATTTATTACACCACTTTCTTTATAAGATTTTGATCTGTACGATACTATCTTTCTGTCTGTCTGTCTGTCTGTCTGTCTCTGTCTGTCTGTCTGTCTGCCCCTGATTATCTGTCTGTCTGTCTGTGTGTATGTCTACCTTTCTATCTCTCTCTCTCTCTCTCTCTCTCTCTCTCTCTCTGAGACCTAGACAGACAGACAAGACACAAGAGACAGACAGAGACAGAGGAGGCAGAGACAGAGTGAGAGAGAGAGAGAGAGAGAGAGAGAGAGAGAGAGAATATGGGCTCTATAGTGGTAGATGGGGAGAGAAAATTTGTGTGCGTGTGGTCAGGCAGATAGTCAGAGGACGCAGTCAGGGAGACAGCACTTTCAGAAAGAAATACCCATTCATTATTGTGGAATATCGAAGAAGATTTTTTTTTAAATGGCAAGGAAATAAACAAAGTACTGGTAAAACCTTCCCCAAAATGAAACACAAATGAATAAAAACTCGTTTGGAACCAACATACGGAGACACCGTAACAAAATGGCGATTCGGGATAAAGATTGGAGTAGGATATCATTGTTCTCCTCTGTGGACATCTCCTTTCTCTCTGTCTGAGCCTCCGTGTGTTTTTGTTTATGTCAACCAGGACAAACAATACAGTGTGAATGTACTTTTGTTCATGGAAAAAGTCGAACTAAGGCATAATAAAAGTTAGATTGTGTAATAATATTGGATCATCAATATTGTTAAATATTTAAAAAAAATAACAAAACGAAATTTTAATATCAATTTTTTTTCTTGATTCAGACAATAAAATTGTATTTTTAGAAGAAAAAAAAATATTTTTTTCAATATCCTTAAGTTATGTTTTACTTTTTGTCGTGTCTTCTTCGCCGTAATGGAATGATATTCTCTTTTTTAGAAAGTTCTCATAATTATGAAATTAATGTATAATAATTTTTTTTAACTCAGTATTAAAATCGCCCTTTTCTTTGTTTACACTATTTGCCTTTAGATCTCCGTCTCCCCAGCCCACATCTCTCTCTCTCTCTCTCTATATATATATATTTCTCTCTTTCTCCCTCTCTCTCTTTCCCTTTCTTTCCTTTTTTATCTCTCTCTCTTTCTCTCTCTTTGTTTCTCTTCATTCACACCCGTCTATCTGTCTCTTTTTTCCTTTTTCTCTATACCTCAGCCCCTGTATCCCTACCTGTGTTTCTCTATCTAACGGACTACCTATCCATAATTATATAACAGGACTAACACTACTTGCTTTGCGGCTCGTTTTCTTTCGCTCATTCCTTAGTTTTCAGCACCTCCTGAAGGTGTGATATTCTCTCTCGCTTCGCAATCTAAAGCCCTTACTGGTTGACAATTTCGCTTTCAATGCGGAGAACATACTTATTGCCAATGTCTTAGAGGAAGAAAACAAAAACCAAAACCAAAAAACTAAAAAAAATGTTAGGAAGTTCCTTCGGAATTGTCCAGGCTATAAATGAAATAGATCTACATAGACCGTACATTTTTGCCTTGTCTGAAATACTTTAACACTGGAAAAGCACCAACGGTTAAGCATCCTTCCCCCTTGTTGCTGGAAGACCTGATCGGAGCCTAAGTTGTATAGTCCATGTGTCGGACGCACAAAGTCGCTGCACCCACCAACTGGCCGTAAAGCCTTCTTATCTCATTCTTAAATATTAAGACGGGTGGCAAGATCACTAAGACCATCTGATACTAAAAACGCGCTCATCCCTGGAATTTTTCAATAACAGCAGTCACAATGAACAGTTCTCACTTGTTTTCTAGTGATGTAGATCTAGATTTGTAATTTGTGGTCACAGAATTAATCTTACAAGTCAACATGATCGTTTTCCCTAAACAAACCTAATAAGAAGCAAGCCAGTTCCGAAACCACCGGCTTCTACAACAGTAGGACCGACGGTCCGACTCTCTCGCCTTTATTTTAATTCTCTCTATGTTAAGGCTGGCGAATAGAATTTGAAATAAGGAAGTAATGTTTACAATATTACCTCCAAACACTATCGGGCAGAATGCTTTTTTATTTCATGAAATCGCTATCCAAAACACCAGCTGAAGGTTCTTGTAACGAAAGATCGTAATGAGCGCTGTAGCCATAGACAAGGTGAGACAACTCTATAACTGTGATCTTCCCGAGGCCACATGTAATACAGGTCTTGCGACTAATAATGCGATAACAGGTGGCGTATTTAGGCCTGTCAGTTAGGCAAGGGATTTTTCATTATGCTCATTGGTTCCGCGAGACCAAGAAAATTATTCAAAACAAAATGTATAAAACGTATAGCTGTGATTGGGTGCTAGTCGTTAAAACTGTACCCTAAGATGGTGTTGTGACATCCACCCCCCCCCCCCCAAAAAAAAAAAAAAAAAAAAAAAAACTACGTTTTTCTTAAACTCCAGATTCCCGTTAAGGCATGGGTGTATTCGCGGTTATTGGTCACCAAGCTTCTTATGGAAAATTGTCTGTTTATTTATGCAGCTGTTGTTTGATTTATCGACAGAGATAGGGATTCCCGCGTATAATAACGTTATTTTCATATGTGTGAAATATATAGTTTCTTTTTTCACTATAAGTAAATAAATAAGTAAATAAATAAATAAATAAATAAATGAAAAAAAAATGAATAATATAATAGATCAGAAAATAATCGTCTTGGTTTCGCCATGGGTCCCGTCACCGCAAGGCCTGTACCATGCTTCAGGCTGTCACGTGACCAGGGAAGGTGGCAAGCCGTTATCGGAGCTAACAGTTCCTCGCCTCAGATGCATAACCTCCTATCTCCTTTATAAACCGCTCTAAATCTTCAGTATTTTAGAAATCAGATAGGACAGATTACACCTCAGGCGAGGACAATGATGACGTCAGGTGTAGATCCAGACCGTGTTGGTGGTGTGCAGGGCTTCCATCGTCGGTGCCGATGTTTGACACACCTGAGGAAACGGGCAGCTTAATTATGGCTGCGCGATCTCTCCACGCTTGGTCATCTTCATTCCTGCCCAGGTCTGCCTTCACTCACCTGAGCGTTAATTAAGGCTGCAATAATGCCGGAATGCTTTCTGGCTCACACACTGAGGAAAACGCCTAGATCTTCGAGAGGCGCAAGTACAACGTTGTTGTAAGTGTGCGACTGGTCGTAAGATAATTATAGGAAGAAGAACGCCTACCACCAGTTGCAAGCTACCACGATGTTGTACTTATGGCAGTTATGGCAGACGTTGTACTTATGGCAGACGATGTTCATAATTATGGCACCTTGTCTCTTTTCGTGTTATACTCTTGTTCGAAGGAAAACTAATAAACATGGAGTTAAGGTCATCTGTAGAGGAATGTGTAAAAGCAGCCTTGCTTACTGAGTAAAAAATAATCTTGTTTCTCATTATTCTTCTAAATGGTCCTTTATTTTCTAATTAATGTGTATGGCTTACTTTCTATATTGGTCTCTCTTGTCTTGTTTTATTTATTTCCCATTTGACAAGTTAAAGAAAAGTTATTGATTAACACTGTGTTCTTCCACGGATAGAAGATTTGGCCAGCCTTTTGCCACAGGGCATAATTATATGGTGAACAACCATTAACAAAATTGATAATGTGTGATAACTATACAGTTAGGAGAGAGAATCTCGCAACAGATTTTTCACTTTTCTAAAAAAAGATTGAGATGTGTTCAACAAGCACAAACATCATAGAGTCATTTAGTACCCGATCTTAACAATTGTATCCGTTTGTGCAGTTTTTATTCTCTTTAAAACTGTAGAACAAGGCGCGCGATTTAAAAAAAAAATAGCATTTTTTGAATTGTTTCCTCTTATTGCATCGAATTGTGCCTATAAGGTGGATTTTACGGACGTAAATTACGCACATTCTACTTGGGATTAAGGTTTCATTACGGGGTATTGGCTAATGTTCGTATATTCGTAATAAATATGGATTCCTAGAGTTTACTGTTAACAATGCCGCTTTGAGATTTTCGCATCTCACTGCCTCACATGCTGGAACGCGAGCTGACATCTGGAACACCTCCAAAATGCTACTTAAGCCCTGACAACATCCAATAGCAAATGTCTCTACCTGCGTGCAAGGAAGAAGAAAAAATCAAGAAGAAAAGGAGAAAAAAATTGTGTTTGGTTTCGTTGGTTTGATGCTGTATTGTTGTGTGTGAGAAGGCTATCGTCGCTGTCATGTCGCGAGAAATTATTTCAACTCTTTGGGTTTGTTTTTGTTTTATCGCTTAAACCAGGCGATCTCTCAGCGACTTCCAAAAGCACATAAGGTTATAGTAAAAAAAGCGGATTGTCTGGGGGGAAAATGCGGACTACTTTTTCTGTACTGTTCTTGTGCTGGGTGTATATTGTTTTTATTTTATTTTCACGAAATGGACAGATATAAAAATTAGTGCTTCAGTCATCAAATTTAAACTTTCCTTTAGTCACTCACTCACTCACTAACTCACTCACTCACTCACCCACTCACTCACCCCACCCTCCCTCACTCACTCACTCAGCCCATCCCTGAGTTAAACAGTTTATTTGAAAGTTCGCTGCGACGTTTATCACCAATTCATCTAGCACTTTCCCGAATACATGGTTTATTTTGCTTATTTCTTCCTACACTGTTTCAACAAATGGCTCTACCCCCCTCTCTCTCTCTCGCTCTCTCTCTCTCTCTCTCTCTCTCTCTCTCTCTCTCTCTCTCTCCCTCTCTCTCTCTCTCCCTTTCATTCAATAGTCCACTTTGATCCACAAAGTACTGAAGACAGACGGTGTTAACAACATTTATAAGCTTACGAGTATAAACTGCTCGGGGAATAAAAATGTAATACTTATATTCACTCATTATATTGTATTGCGCTTTTATGTTTTGCCATTTGCCTTTTCATATTTTACTTTCAAGTTGCATAGGGCCTACATTATTTTTATTATATTTTTTTTAAATTCTTACGATTTGAGTTTTGTCATTTCTCAATAATAATGAGTTATTTGAAAGATTTACTGGCATGTGTATAGCGCACCAAAATTAAAATATTTGTTCATGGGGAAAAAGCTTAAATGAAGAGAGAAAAGGTTAAGACTTGCACAAAACAAGATCAGACGGTGTTGAAAAAGTCAGAGAAGAAAGATTGTGCATACTCCAGCGTTGTTGTTGTATCGCAATGCGAGGTGGCATGAAAATGGTTTTACCTACACTTTACATATATAACTATAATTATAGTAATTCAACTTTTGAGAAAACTCAATGAAATGTTGGATTACTATATAGATCTAAAAGTAGAACATTAATAATTTGTATGTGTCCTTTGTCTCATAATCAGCTTTGCAGTGTCCACAGTTATTACTTTGGTGGTTTTCTTCTGTTCAATATTATAAATATTATAACTAATGTCTCTAATTTTACTAAGGTGCAGAAAGAACCTTTTAATGCCAACTCACGATTGGGTCATGGAGCTCTTTTCTTTTTAAAGAGACAAACATGGCAATCTGTCTATTACGTTCATAAATAGGTAAAGCAAACTCTCAGCGAGGTTACACTTGGTTGGATCCCCGCTCATGGGGGGCGCGGTGGTCCAGGGGTAGAACATCGGCTTCCGACGCAAAAGGTCCGGAGTTCGAATCCTAGCTGTTGCGTTCCCTACTGGTTGGGTCGGTGTCAGTGTAATGTGACCGGCTGAGACAGGGTTCATGGTATCCCCGCCCTGTCTCGTGTGTGGCAGCACACAAAATTGTCAGACGCCCGTCTTGGGGCCCGTCCACAATATAGCCTATATAGTGCTGCTGTTGTACGTTAAAGCAACCCAACCAACCAACCAACCGATCCCTGCCAATGTGACCTGCCAAGTCCTGAGCGACATACGCACGCTGAGGTCCCGTCGCCAAATAGAAATAGAATTCTTTTCTTGCGAACCAAGGATAGTCACACTAGGAGAAAAGTTTTCAGCGGTCTTACATCTCGTCTTGAATTATTTTGTATTTGGGTTATCGAACTTTGATTTCCAAAATAGATTTCGTTGCTAAACAAAATTGTTTTTACTTTAAAAACGTTATTGTTTTTGTGTGTTCGTTTTGTTTGTTTGCTTGTTTTTGTTATAATGCTGTTGGGAGTCAACAAGTATTTTTCATATGCAAAGCACAAAAATCATTCATTGGCAACTGCTAATAAAAATAATGAACACACGTGTTAATTTGCTATCGTGCTCAAGCTATTTCCTAAACTAACTAAATTATAAGCATTATTATCACCTTGGAAACTCGACTTAGGTTGTTTATTGTGTTAGTTAAACAGAAATTTTGTTGATTTAATCATCAAATTAAACATCTATTCCTGATTTTCTACTCAGTTGTATCTTATTTTTCAATAAAAGACCCCTGATGTATCCTACATCCTTTCTCTTTTTTTTCTGTTTTTCTGTGTATTTTTTTCTGATAACGGATTTTCTTTTTGTCCCGTTTTGTTGAAAGAAAAAAAAAGGAAAGGAAAAAGACATCTACTTCCGTGTAATACATTTTTATAGGGTTGCAAGTTTCTTGGGGATTTTTTTTTTTCAAATCAAGCGGCTCAACATTTCATTTATTTATTGAATTTCTGTATAATAATTCCAAATTCAATTTAGTTAAGTAAAATTTCTTTCCCCCCAAAAAATGAATGGTGGTGTTACTAGAGGTCTATTCATTACTACGCAACAGCGTAACCAGATTAAATATGTAATAGTAATAGTAGTAGTAGTAGTAGTAGTAGTAGTAGTAGTAGTAGTAGTAGTAGTAGTAGTAGTAGTAGTAGTAGTAGTAGTAGTAG
>RQTK01000880.1:144842-181599 GCA_003991915.1 Elysia chlorotica
GTGGACGTGAGTTGGGGTGTTGGGGGGGGGGGTAGAGCTTACGCATAAACATGTCCCTGCGGAAGTTATATGCCCTTTTTCGGGCAAAAAGGCGAATTATGCTATAAATCATGTCGAAACATCCGACATTTGTGAATGTACTTGCGTGCTTTTGTAACCCCTTAAACCTAATTTTCATTAAAAAAAAACCCACAAAAAACATGAATGCAGGTAGGTTTAAAAGCTACAGTCATTAAGTTGTTCTGATTCATTAAAAACAGCTGAAGAGCAGACTTATATACCAGACTACTTGACCATCAGAAGTACGCTATTATAAAAGACTATTGACTTTAACCCTTAGCATTCTACACGAGCCTTTGTGGCAGTTTGAAAGAGCCACCAAAGACAGAGCAGCGTGTTAAGAATCGGTTAGTTAAACATGTTCCCTAAAATAGCTAATGTTTACATGGTCAAATGATTAGAAGAAAAATAAACAATATACACGTGAATGACAAAGATAACTAAAATGAAAGGAAATGTCAACAACAATATTTTATTTCTTACTGGTATAGTGCGACTGTACTTATTATGACACAAACTGAACAATTCTTGTGGGTAAAACCTTAAAAACCCTCTTTGAAAATCACATGAATGTCTTTGAAAATTACCTTTCAAAATAAACAAAATGCTAAAAATAAAGTAATATTACTACTCACAACAAGCAACGTTGTAATTATGATCATAAATCATTACACCAATGCACTCTCCTTCTCGGACGTCGTAAGGATCACTTTGAAGTTGTTGTTTTTCCCCATTTTTACATGATTGTATTTTCTTTTATTGCGAGCTCTACATGGGTTTGTGGATGTAGGTGTAGGTGATTACTAGCGGACGTAGCACCCCTAAAAAAACTGACACTGTGAGGTGTCACAAATACAGCAGGTGGAGTTTAACTTGTCGTGACTCATGTTCCTCCTACGAAATAGTTTGAGGGAACAAAATTAATTTGGATTGAGCTGGGAAGCCGGATGAACCAAATGAGTCTGGGTTTGCTTCTAAATGTTCAGTTCTAAATTCGATGTTGTTTGCTTTGTTGGTTTCCTCATGTTCAACGTCAGCATAAACTAATGTGTGACGATTTCAGTCTGACATAACGCCACAGAGAGACGCAGCGCGGATACCAGGACTTTAGTCTCAGACGGTATCATTATACAGACATGGACCCTAACAGTATCTTACTTCGAGGTCTCACCAATGGGTAGAAAATAATCAGTGTTGTATATATTGGGGCCGTACAATTTTGGTATTTAGGATGAAGGAAAATGATGTTTTGCTACAGGTGTATAGCTTGTTTTTGTTTTTGTTTTAATTTTTATTTGGCCTATCAAAGTCTAAATGCGCAGGCTGGTGATCCAGCCCTCCTCGGGTCGGTGACTGTTTGAAAAATAGTTCTGGGAGTTATTATTATAGACCCTAACAACTTGACCTATCAGTCTGAAGTCAATAACAAAGTCAGTATAGCAGCAATCTGTTCTCTTTATGTCAATACAATGTATTTGGAAGATGCCATTACTCTGGTTTCATATTGTAGCGGTCAGCATTAAATTGCGTAATTACCGCTGTGTACAAACAATACCTTGATTTATTAAAGTTGAAAATTACCTTTCAAAGATAAATAATATGCTAAAAATAAATTGAGGTATTTTACTACTTTCAACAAAAAGTCAACGGAATGGTTAGAATACATGAACACAGGAGCCTCAAGGTTACCCTCAATCAAATTACGTCCGAAAAGACCAGCAGGTCGTACAACGAGAAACTTCGCTCCGCATCAGCTACATTCACAAACGCATCCATATTTTATACTTCAACAACTGAGACAACTTATCTGTGTTTGCTGGTCCAGAATACATTGATGTTCCCTGGCAACCCCACAGAATCGGAGCTCGTTTATAATTCAAAGTGACGGGAGTAAAAAGGAGTGAATAAGAAAACAAAACGCCGGTTCTCTTTGAAAACGAAAATACGAAGCTAAAATTTTCGGCAAAAAAGAGCCAATTTTCGTTTTTGAGCTTTTTGCTGAAGGATTCGGAGTGTGAAGCAAAAGGCCTCAGGAGAGAGAGAAAGAGAGAGAGAGAGAGAGGGGGAGGGAGGGAGACAGAGAGAGAGAGAGAGAGAGAGAGAGAGAGAGAGAGAGAGAGAGACGAGAGAAAGGGAGGGGGAGAGGAAGAGAGAGAGAGAGAGGGAGAGGGAGAGAGAGAGAGGGAGAGGGAGAGAGAGAGAGAGAGAGAGAGAGAGTTAACCCAAAGGTGCAAAGCACTTTTCCAACGGTTTCAGACCAGCACTTGTTTATTAAGTTTGTATGACATGTTTAACTCCCTCCCTATCTGACGACAGCTTGATTTGGTTGGATGTTTCTTTACATTTCTATAGTCAGCATCTAGGCTATAGCGGTGACGGGTCCCACCACTGATGTTTGACAACTTTGCGTGCTGCCACACAGAGTCACGGAGCAAGTAGACCAGGACCTTTGTCCCAGCCAGTCGTACTTTACTGACACCGATCCCACCAGTAGGGGACGGCATTGGACAAATTGATAATGGAGACCTCCGAGAACTACTTCTTCGCTTGAGCTTGGCTGTGTAAAAATAACTTTTTAATGTGGAAACGAAACGAAATACGAGTTTATAGTGCACAACCGTATTTTTACGGACCCGCATCCGGTCACCAAAAGAAAGATATGTATGTACGAAACAGTACGGTTCTGTTGAAAACAAAACTACCGGTACGATCTATGAATGTGTAAAATCTTATTCAATGTCTCTTCTATCTTGGTACAGTTTTGTTTCCTGCAGTTAGAGCCACTTCAAGTTTTTAAAAATTTAAATTTCTTATACGTGAATTCTACGTTTCATGACATGACTTGGGCTGTTTTAAAAACAAAAACAAAAAGACCCCTTCGTTTTAAAGTAAATATTCTTCCATTTTGGTCTCAAGATGAGGAAAGGGGGAAAATTTGAAAAGTTAACATAACTCTTTAGCAACAGAAATATCCTCATACATACCCTCGCCAGCTTTCCTTTTTATTCCCTGGGGAAACTCACCTCCCCCAAACCCCCAAATAAAAAATGTGTGGAAATTCCCAATCAGAATCGAAGTTGTCTAAGTTTCACCACGAAGAAAACACACTGATAGTAAATCAACAAACAGTGATAGTATCTTTCCTCAAGGAAAACACACTTAGATTATAAATTGTATAAATCTAAACAAAGGAGTAAATAACTTTCTCGTAATCTTCCACACACTTATCCTGTGCCTATATATAAACAGAACTAAACACAACAGTGCGCTCCCTGATACTACACCACATAGTTCTCCATAGTTTGTATCACGTTAGACGACCTGCGAAAATGTACAAGTACTTAAGCCATAACAAAATCACAGTTCTCTGTGTTTATCATCTTGTTATACGATCTGCGACGCTTTACAACTACTTAAGCCATGGGAAATCACACAGTTTTCCGTTTGTTTGGTCCTAGCAGACGACTTGTAACCATTCACAACGAGGCCGTACTAAAGCCAGTCCCAACCGCCGCTCACGCCATCGCTCTCTGGTGGCGCTCAGTCTGACGGAGTGATTAGCTATTCGATATCCGTGAGTCGGATTCCAGCGCCTCTCTCTCTCTCTCTCTCTCTCTCTCTCTCTCTCTCTCTCTCTCTCTCTCTCTCTCTCTTCTCTCTCTCTCTCTCTCTCTCTCTCTCTCTCTCTTTCTTTCTCTCTCTCTGTCTCTCTCTCTGTCTCTCTCTTCTCTCTCTCTTTCTCTCTCTCTATCTCTCTCTGTCTCTCTCTCTCTCTCTTTCTCTCTCTCTCTCTCTTTCTCTCGTGTCCCTCTCTTTCATTGGCAGATGCACCTCCCCCGAGCAGATAGAGAGTCCCTCCTCTATCTCTATCACTGATACCATCTAACCTCGATTACCGTAGTGTATCATGTATGGCTCTGCCAGACCATCTTATTGTCCATATTGATAAGGAATGTATGTTTTTTATTTTTTTAAATTTATTTATTTAATTTTTTCCCCTTTAATTAATGTGTAATACTTAGATACAACTATGTTTAAGTAAAACTTTTTGCTAATTGTGTTGCTGCATGTATATTTGTATATCTGTTTATATGTATTCATCTTGCAAAGCCTGTGCTTGACAAAATAATTTTCGATATGTATGTTCTTAATATATATATTGACTGAATAAAGATTGAATTGAATTGAATTGAATTGAATTGAATTGAATTGACGGGTCTAAAGATGAGACCTGTGTCGGAGCTGTCTGCCACTCATTCTCAGCAGATAAATGCTGCGGGGCGAGTGGGAAGGCGTCAATATTTACAGCGGAGGCAGTGGTCCTGTGCATGGCTACAGTTGAAGTTGAGTTGGTTTAACGTCCAACATCAGCGCTCTATAGGCTATATTGTGGACGAACCCCAAGACTGACGTCTCACAATTTTATTTGCTGCCACACACGACATAGGGCGGGAATACCATGACTCCTGTCTCAGTTGGTCACATTAGACTGGCACAGACCCAACCAGTAGCGGGCGAAATCGCCAGGGCTCGAACCACGGACCTCCAGTGTCGGAAGCCGGTGTTTTATCCCTGAGCTATCCCACTCGACACTGTCTCCACATCAAGAAAAGAAAAAAAAATGGAATCCTCTCTAACTCGCTTTCCCATGTGAAAGCGGTCGGAGAGGCAAACTTGAAAAAATCAAAAAATTCTTCACATATTCAGAAAAAGTCACGAACTGCAGGAAAATGGTAAGAAAATTACTCTTTGCTGGATCCCAGACCATGTTGGAATTGAAGGAAATGAAATGGCTGATCAGCTCCCCAAGATCGGACTCGAGCGGAACCTACTCAGGTGTGGATACCAGCATCAGATGCAAAGCCAATTGTACATAAGTTTAAAGGGGAAACTGGAAAGCGAGATGGAAACACCTGACAAACAACAAACGACACTGTATGCTGTGCCCAACCACACAGGGGTCACTGCGCGGGAGTGTTTCACTCTCAGGCTGGAAGACGAGACCAGGTGGTTGGTTCTCTGTGAACTCCGGCTTGGACATTCTTATCTTAGTTCTTAATCACGCCTTACTACTAAGAGTGGAAGAGCATCCACAGTGTCAAAACTGCAACTGTCAATTGTCCATTAGTCACATTCTGGTTGACTGTCCGCTTTTTCACCGGGAAAGAAATTTGTAAACCATTAGAGAGCATATTTTTACTTATGTTTGTCCTCAGCGCTTACTAAGGTATCTGAAGGACATTAGTGTGCATAATAAAAATTTCTGTGATAATCCCACACATGGATCTTATACTTACTTTATTTACTTTACTTTTCCGATCCAGCAGCCATTTGAGCCTGCGCCCTTCGACTTATTGACACGATAAAGAATTTATATGTCCTTTCTAGTTGGTCTTCACCACAGTAAAATGTGTTTTGTAAAGTAGGATTGGGTGGAAGAAGTTTTGTGCGGAGGTCCTGTAGTTTAACACAGTTGATAAAGATAATTATGTTCGACTGTTTCGTATGTTTGGGGGCAGAGGGAGCAGAACGGTTCTTTTTGGGGTTGTAAACGATTGATGTAGTAGTTGAGTAGAATATGCTGGGTTCTCACCCGATATATTGTCACCTAATCTTAACGTTTCAGAAAGTTAATGCCATTTAGCCATTCCTCTTTATGGTTGTTTCTTATAATCTTATAAGACCTATCAAAACCCTGTGGGTAAATTAAAAAGTTTTTTTCAAATTTCGAGGCAGAATCTGCAGCAATAGAAGCCTCACTCCACTACCTATCAAACCTTTTTTTTTTTATCAAGCCTGAAAGATTAACTGACGGTGTTGTTTTCTCTGATGCTAAATTTGTCCTGCAAGCTGTTGAAAACTGGCAAACAGAAAGCTCGTACATCAAAAGCCTTTTAAAAACTTAAAAACTGTCTTACTGCTCATGCTGTCAAACTTACATGGAACTTTTTAACTACTGTATATATCCTTTACATTTAAACAACCTTTTTATGCACAATCATTATGCTTTTACCACTCAGAGATACAGGAGTCACCGTTGCTATTAGTATAATGTATTAACTTCGTAGCACATCATGGGCACAATATACATGTATAGCCGTTACCGTGTTGACATGTCGTAAAAAGAAAATCATTCACTCACTCCACCTCCCCCCATCTCTCTCGCTCTCTTTCTCTCCCTCTCAGTCTGTCTTCTCCGTCTGTTCGACTGTCTCTACCTCTCTCCCTACCTCTCTCTCACTCTGTCTGTCTGTCTCTTCGATTAGCAGATCCACATCTTCCCATCTGTCAAAAAAAGAAACAAAAAAAAACCCGGGTCTCTCTCTCTCTCTGTATCTCTATTTCTATTTTTTTCTCTCTCGTCCCCACTCTCTGTTTATCTCTCTGCATCTGCCATTATCCCTCCTCCCTCCCTCCATATTCCCATATCTCTCTTCCCCTCTCTTTCCTCCTTATATCTCTCTTTCCCTACCACTCCTCTCTCTCCATCCATTTCCTACTCTCTGTTTTATCTCCTCTCTCTCTCTCTTTCTCTCTCTCTCTCCCCTCAGCGTACCCACACATCCCTGGCATGGACCAGATCACCGGAAAACGACCTGGGGTCTCTGCTACCTCGGCTGCTGATGCTCGTAATGATGATGATGATGCTGTATTCAGATGATTGCTATAATGATGATGATAATGCTGTATTCAGATGATTGCTATAATTATGATGATGATTGTTTGCTGATGTGCATGGTTCTCATCTCTCTCTCGTATCCCACTCCCTCATTTGTAGCTCATTTCCTACATTCTGTCTGACTGCCTCTCCCCCATCCCCTCTCTCACTCTTTCTTTTTCTGTCTCTCCCCCATCCCCTCTCACAACTCTGAATCTTTCCCTCTCTCTTCTTATTCTCACGAACCGTTTTAATAACAAATAAATCCTATCTTTTTTTTTCTTCCAAATATCAAATGTTAGATGTGATGTAAACGCCGCATGTTTATTAGTCCCTAACATTAGCTTGAAGGTCACACACAAATAAAAACGATGTTATGAAGTCACAATCAATACGAGTGGTAAGTACAACCGTGGCGCGAGCTTAGATCTCAGACTTAGGCTATTTTAGGTTGTAAAAACAACCCTTAGTCCAAGGTCTAACCTTATAAGTTATAGATCTGGTGAAAGTACTACCCTCAATAAAACCCCTCAACAATGCATACACCGCGCGCCCCTTCACTAGCATCGCAAATACTGCAAACTACTTTCTTTACGATTAGGGATTAGGAAATGGTGATTTCTGTCTGTGATTCTGTATTCTATGAATGGGTTATTTTGTCGTTTGTTTTGTTGTCTTTTTTTCTATCATTCTATTTTTCTAATGATTGTGTATGTTGATTTTTTTTGTTGGCGCCGTTCTGTTATTTTTGTTATTGCAGAATGTTTTTATTTTTTTTTTTTTGTTCTCGTGTTTACTGATGTTGATATAATTTTAATGTAATTTTCTCATGGTTAGGAATGTGTAATAACTTTATTTAATATTGTCTTTTTAATTACAAGATAACGAAAATGTGGGTTTTCTGATTTTTAAAATGTTATTTTGATTCCGTACAAAAAAATAGAGAAGAATCGTTTAGGGAAAAGAATGTTGAGAACGAAAGTGATTGACGCGGAAAATATATATACAATAGAAAAGACAAAAAGAAGGAGGTAAAAAACCGGAAGAAATAGAGAGAGAGTGTGTGATAGAGGGAAAGAGAGAGGGAGACAGAGAGAGAGAGAGAGAGAGAGAGAGAGATAGAGACAGAGAGAGAGAGAGACACATAGAGAGAGAGACACACACAGAGAGAGAGAGACACAGAGAGAGAGAGAGAGAGAGAGAGAGAGAGAGAGAGAGAGAGAGAGAAAGAGAGGCAGAGACAGAATGAGCGGGGCATAAAACGCAAGAAGAAAGGTAGACAAGACAGTTCTTACCAAAGTGAGCTTTTCAATTTAATATATTCTTGCTGCTGAAGATAACACCCATAGAACTAGAAGAAATAACAAGTAGCCAATGAAAGAGTCAACCGCACTGCACATAAAAACCCAAGACATTAATTTTAAGAGTGCATGTTTTGTACGTTTTTCCCCACAAGAGAGTCACTATGAACAGAGCAGTGGTTAGTAATTATTCAACAAGACCAGTCCATCAGATGATGACCATCTCCTACCTGAGACTTGGTATCCCTAGTTCGTTTGGCTTTGGTGTGATAGTACTGATACTGTTGTTGTTGAGTTGGTTTAACGTCCAACATCAGCACTATATACAGTAGACTATATTGTGGACGGACCCCAATACTTACATCTGACACTTTTTATGTGCTGCCAAACAAAAGACAGGGCGAGGGTACCATGACTCCCGTCTCAGCCGGAAGATGTTGATACAATCATGGTCAACTCTGCAACAAAGACAGAGGAGCATGTTGCCAGATAGGTACATGTAGACGACTTGCTTTCGGTTTTTTAACATCCAACAGCAGCAGTGAGCTGTATCGGGACGAGTCCCAAGACAAATGTCTGATAATTTTTTGTTGCTGCCACATAGAGTGAGTTCAGAGATACCAGGATTCCTATCTCGTTCTGTTGCATTACGCTGTCACATAACACTAGATAAAGATTGACAAGTAGAGATAGAGAAAGAGAGAGAGAGAGATGACAGAGATAGAGATATGAGTTAAGGAAAGACAGATGGATATATAGAGACACTAACACACACAACTGCAAATACAACAATCAAATAAAAAATGACACAGAAAGGTCACATGAAAAATGTAACAGTAAATGTAGATCTTTATTTTTCACAACAATTTAATGAACTGTGAAATGAAAATCAAATGAAATATAAAGTGAATGCTGTTCATCAATTACAAAATATAATATAATCTTTATGGGAAATCAAAACAGCTATAAAAAAAAAACAAGAACAAATTACAGGAACCAGAAACTATGTAAAAATCATATCAAAACCAAGACAAAAAAAACCCATTAACATTCAAAATTCAAAGTTCAGAGTTTACAATACATGCTGTTGACTCTAACACTAATAGAATTATGTACCTTACAACACAAAGGTATTACGAATTTGAAGCTGTTGGCAGAGATTCAGATAGGGACTTACCAATGAGTATACTACAACAGTAATGACGAAGGAGACACTAACCAAAATAACACTGCGTAACAGCGAAATAATTCTGATTTGTTTGAATGTTTTCAAGATGCACATACTAAGACAATATATAAAGATTTTAAAAATTGATGATGATGAAGAATTTGTTACAAATATACACTAGATTTCTTGTATTCAAATCAAAACCAAAACGCGATGGACAACAAAAATTCCATAAGATTAATCTATCCATCCGAGTAACTTTTCTGCAGTCAGTGTGTACTTTGAGAGCTTGCCGAGCCCGAAGACCCACGCTCAGTGTGCAGGGTAGTAGTTCTCGTCGTGCTCGTGGGCGTGAGGGTCGGGGTACTCCGTGAGGTCCAGGGTCAGACTGTTACTGATCACGCAGTCCCCTTGCTGCACGGTGGGAAAAATAGACAAAAGTTGGAAGATCACAATTTTTACTTTTTTGGTTCTTTCACTTTGTTTTCACTAATCTAAAATTAACTGTCAACATTTATTGATTTCTGTATGTTGTTGATGCAGTGTTGAAAAAAGGCAACATTTGCAATTTACATATAGGCAAAAAAACAAGAAAGAAAGGGTTTATGGTTTACAACCCCAAAGGAGGAGAGAAAAAAGATGATTTAAAAGTATTAGAAAATTTCAAAAAAGCAAGAGATTGTGGCATACTGGAGATTTAGAAATGAGATAAAACATACAACTGAGGTGGCAATTTAGTCAGGTTTTAATGAGTTAAAAAGGTTTTCCAAATATAGGAGACTAAATCACCCAATTAAAAAATGCACTTGCAGTAAGAGTCAAAAGAGCTGTACCCGGTACCACTAAACTATTTAGCAGTTAAATGGTGTGGGTGAGGGCACTGGGAGACCATCAACATTTTTACAACTGAGGTGGCAATTTAGTGAGTGCAGGTTTATCACAATTTTGCAAGCCATACATCATTACATGACACAAAGGTGGTGTCAAGATAGACAACATGTACAGACAAACTTGTTTTCTTTTTTTTTTTTTACATCTTTGCACATTTTCATATCTTAAAATATTTGTCTAGGAAATAGAGAAAGCATGACTATATTTCCTTGAGGGGAGGAAGTAAGGTCAATCGTAACAGGTCATCAGCAAAATAGACAACAGTTACGGCAAATTATTCTTCTTATACCACACGTAAACTGTCTTGAGATTGGATCATGTGAAAGCATTTGTGGAAGGATGAAGTCTATATCCAAGCTGGAGGAAAATGAGTGGTTTTTTTTCCACCGCTGTTTGAAGACACCACCAAACTTCAGCTGAAAGACAATCATTCTTGGAGACATGTGAGTCCAATGAATTTGGTTTATTGCTTTGTCGAGCCTGCAGCTGGTACTGGTGGGGTTGATTCAGCTTGTGCTGACCTTGTGAATACAGTATTTACAAATCACAGTATTAACCCTAAAATTTACATTCTAAGGCCTGGCCACGCTGAATTTATTTTTCCTGGTTTTTCTCTCTGTTTTTGTAGTATTTTATGAATTTTTTGGTTGTTTTATTTCCCGGTTGGCTAAGAACCATGATAGCTAGTGAAAACAACAGCAAAAATCAGAAGCGTACTCACCTCAGGATAAATTCCAATGAGGGCGTCTGCTCGGTTATAGAACTCTTCCTTCAGAGAAATGACGATGCACTGAAAGTTCTTCTCTGACTGTTCTCTGATGTATGCTGCCACCTGAAAGAGAGAATTTGAAATTTTGAAAAATACTGACAGGGAGTCATACGGCATACAGAAATCAATAAATGGTGACAGTTCATTTTTTAAGATGCAATGTCATAAACAGAAAACCCTGACATCAGACACACACACACACATATTCAAAGCCATTCTCAGAGTAGTAAATGGTATTCTCTTAGAACTTGATAGGGAAAAGGTATGTGTACTTGTTCTCCTGGATTTGCCTGCTGTATCTGATAGTTTGGATCAGGGTAGTCTACTAAATAGGTTAGTACAAGCTTTTCATATTAGAAGAAATGCGTTATCATGGGTTTGGTCCTATCTCTCAAACAGAAAGCAATGTGTTAAAGTTAATGATAATTATCTGCTCTAATTTTCAACAGCTTGATTTTGGTGTACCACTAGGACCTGTTAGGGACTCATTCTTTTCACATTACACACCAACCTCTTGCTGGAAATTTTAGAAAATATTATCTCCAATACCATCAATATGCTGAAGATACTTAGGTTTATAAATATGTAGTAAGCCTGAAAATCTTGATGTGATGTTGAAAAAAATGGAACAATGTATACAAGAAGTAAAGAAATGGATGGATGATAATTAATGAAGTTAAATGATGATAAAACAGAGATCCAAAACACAAAATCAGTCCACTACAATTTTATTAGAGAGTGGGGAGAGAGACAGAGAGAGAGAGAGAGAGAGAGAGAGAGAAAGAGAGAGAGAGAGAGAGAGAGAGAGACAGAGAGAGAGAGCGAGAGAGAGAGAGAGAGAGAGAGAATGGAATGCATAAAATCCGCCTCACTTTTCCAATGTTTGTGTTATCCAGAGCTGCGTCAATCTCGTCGAGAACAAAGAACGGAGACTGTTGGTAACTGCAGGGGATGAAAAATGAATGTAAAAAATACCGTTAGTTCAACAAATTAAAAGCTAAGTCTGTAGATTATTTTTTGCCTTTAACTTGCAAGGTGCAACATTACTGCTCCTTTATACCAATGGAAAGCATTTTCCTGTGATGTTTTGTATCTCATAAAGAATTATTCAGATACATGATTGTGGAAGATAAAAAAAAATTTTTTTTAACATGCCAAAACGTTTGAGCTTTCGGTTTCAATAAAAAAAATGTTAAGTGTCCAGGAATTCTTCGATAAAAATGATTGAATTAAATCCTCCAGTGGACTGGTGAACCAGTAATCTTCATAAGCATAGAAGAAAAAACAATTTGTACTGTGATGTTGCTTATCGTGTAGCGTCAGCACTATGTAGGTTTTATTGCGGACGGGCCCCAGGACTGCAAAACAGAGACAGTGCCGGGATACCATGCCCCCTGTCTCGGCAGTCATATTAAAAATAACCAGCAGGGGCTAAAGTCGTCAGAGCAGGACTAACCACGGATCTCCTACGTCGAAAGCGAATGTTCTACCCCGACTCCCGAAATGCAAAATGTAATGGCATAAACTTAGATAAATTTTTTTAAAAGCAGACAGACTATCTGATACATATACAAAAAGTTAATGTCTTAATATGGGTACAACGAAGTACAACATAAAAAAAACCTTTAAATTACAGCTAGTTGTTTCTACAAATTGGCACGTATGAAAATGTAACCTCCATTACTATCGATCAATTTTTAGTGCTGGTCAAATTGAAAGGATATCGACAAATCTACCATTATCACAAGTATAATTCTTTGAAATATCAATATTATTCTAATTAACAATAGCATAATTCTTCACCATTATAACTATAACTGTAATAATTTCCAATAAATAACGGCACAGATCTCCCACACATTCACCAACAAAGGTCTGCACCATCCACTCACCTGTTGATAGAGAAGAGCAGTGCGAGCGCGGCGACGGTCTTCTCGCCTCCACTCAGGTTGTCCATGGGTCGGAACCGCTTGCCGGGGGCCACACAGTTGTAGTTGATCCCGTCCAGGTACGGCTCCTCGGGGTTCTCGGGGCCGAGGAACGCCTGCGCCGACTGGTTCCTCGCCAGAGACTGGGGGCACGGTGAACGAGTGAGTCGGCATTGTGAGTTTGTTGGTTTTTATGGCATGTCAGCACAGTAACCGCTATATTGGATCAGCATTAGGAGATTGTGTTTTGTTACGGATACAGAGGTAGACTCTCTTCATGGTCAATGAACAAATAAGTCGGCATTATGAGTTTGTGTTGGTTTTAATGGCATGTCAACACAGTAACCGCTATACTGAATCAGCATTAGGAGAATGTGTTTTGTTACGTATACATACAGAGGTAGACCCTCTTCATGAGTGGTGGTTTAAACCGTTTTTTTTTCTTATCTCAAACAAAAATTAATAATACTGAATGTAGCGATATGACAATCTAAAAAATATGAGATAGGCACTTGCACACAAAAATAAGAATTATTACTTTAAAAATTCTTAAAACGGCTTATTAGATCACAATGAATTTGAACAAAATTCAAACACTAAAGAATGATATAACATTTAGAATGACTTTACACATTATACATAATTATAAACTATCATACTTTGTAGACTTCGTCAATTTTTGTGGAGACGTGATCGAAGCAGTGCATGAACGTGTCGTAGCGCCTCTTCCTGATCCTCTCAAACGTAGTTTTCGCCGTTCTGGCTCTCCGACGCGCATTCTCAAACTCTTCCGATGTCTCCATGAATCTTTCTTTTACACCATCCAATCTATAGGTTTCAAAGAAGTAAAAAAAAAAACATAAATAAACAAAAGTGAATATAAGCAAGGTAAATTATTACAGCAAAAATAATATTCATTCTCCTCTGTAAACTTTAAAAAAAAATTATTTTTTAAGTTTTTTGTCATCCCCCTTTTAGATAAAAAGTATCTGAAGATAAGAAAATGTTCTCAATACTATCAAAGTTCAAACACAGAAAACAGGAGAAGAGAAAAGACAAACAGTTAAAGCAAGCGACTTTAAAAAAAACGTTTTGCAACTTTAACATAGAAACATCCGTCTCAAATCAAAGTTTCCCGTTTTTAACCACTGAGAGATGAATATTTGCTTAACGAGAACTGATAGATGAGAGGATGCATAAAATGTGCAACTCTTAATTTACAATGTGACCACTCCACACAAAGAGGGAACCAGAACTTACTTTTCCATGGCCCTCATATTCGGTGCATTGATTTTTTGTATGGTTGTCTGTAGGTCCGATATCTGTTTAGACATGGTGTCTTGGACTGACTTGACTTCTTCCCCGGAGTCGAGCTACGGAAAAAAAACAACAAATGATAACAGATCTTTATCAGTAAATTGATGGACATTGTGCAAGTTTTCAACATGAGCAAGAGTGTTCAGGTCTATAATTAGTGTACAGAAATTTTGTTTCAATTGATAAGAAATTTAAAAGTTTCAAAACTACAGAAAAGACAAATCAAGAAATGCAAATTATTGACCAAAGTCGAAAAGACAGAGGGAGAAAACTTAGAAAACACATATTGAAAAATAAAAAAAGCAATAATAACTGAACTGGGGGAAAAAAGTGAAAAATTTATTAGAAGACGATAAAAAACATAAAAGCCAAAAGCATTAGATAATGAAACAAACTTGAGGATACCTCTTTGTTTTCGTCTGAGAGCAGAGTGTAGTCTATCTCCAGTGAGGCTTCCCGCGCGTAGATAGCCCGCGTGCCCTGGCTGCTTGTGGTGTCCATGGGGGTCTCCTGACTGCCGTCCACCCCCTCACCTTCTATGTCATCCATGCTGCCCTTACGCATGGGCACTCGAATGTCCTCCATCTACAGAATTTAATAAAAATAAAAAGGATTGGTTAGAGAACAATATGACCTCAAACATTCTCTCACAGGAACGCATTTCAACACAACGACATACAATAAGAGTCAAACTAAAGCGTTGAGTTGGTTCCGTTGGTTTCGACTGTATCTGACGTTGGACGTTAAGATAAAACCCTCTCACCTTACAGCTCTGTAGCAGACTGACGTTAGACGTTAAGATACAACCCTCTCACCTTACAGCTCTGTAGCAGACTGTGTTGAGTTAGACCCTCTCACCTTACAGCTCTGTAGCAGACTGTGTCTGACGTTAGACCCTCTCACCTTACAGCTCTGTAGCAGACTGACGTTAGACCCTCTCACCTTACAGCTCTGTAGCAGACTGTGTTAGACCCTCTCACCTTACAGCTCTGTAGCAGACTGTGTCTGACCCTCTCACCTTACAGCTCTGTAGCAGACTGTGTTAGACCCTCTCACCTTACAGCTCTGTAGCAGACTGTGTCTGACTTAGACCCTCTCACCTTACAGCTCTGTAGCAGACTGTGTCTGACCCTCTCACCTTACAGCTCTGTAGCAGACTGTGTTAGACCCTCTCACCTTACAGCTCTGTAGCAGACTGACGTTAGACCCTCTCACCTTACAGCTCTGTAGCAGACTGACGTTAGACCCTCTCACCTTACAGCTCTGTAGCAGACTGTGTGATGTTAGACCCTCTCACCTTAGAGCTCTGTAGCAGACTGTGTCTGACGTTAGACCCTCTCACCTTACAGCTCTGTAGCAGACTGATGTTAGACCCTCTCACCTTACAGCTCTGTAGCAGACTGACGTTAGACCCTCTCACCTTACAGCTCTGTAGCAGACTGACGTTAAACCCTCTCACCTTACAGCTCTGTAGCAGACTGACGTTAGACCCTCTCACCTTACAGCTCTGTAGCAGACTGACGTTAAACCCTCTCACCTTACAGCTCTGTAGCAGACTGACGTTAAACCCTCTCACCTTACAGCTCTGTAGCAGACTGACGTTAAACCCTCTCACCTTACAGCTCTGTAGCAGACTGACGTTAAACCCTCTCACCTTACAGCTCTGTAGCAGACTGACGTTAAACCCTCTCACCTTACAGCTCTGTAGCAGACTGACGTTAAACCCTCTCACCTTACAGCTCTGTAGCAGACTGACGTTAGACCCTCTCACCTTACAGCTCTGTAGCAGACTGACGTTAAACCCTCTCACCTTACAGCTCTGTAGCAGACTGACGTTAAACCCTCTCACCTTACAGCTCTGTAGCAGACTGACGTTAAACCCTCTCACCTTACAGCTCTGTAGCAGACTGACGTTAAACCCTCTCACCTTACAGCTCTGTAGCAGACTGACGTTAAACCCTCTCACCTTACAGCTCTGTAGCAGACTGACGTTAAACCCTCTCACCTTACAGCTCTGTAGCAGACTGACGTTAGACCCTCTCACCTTACAGCTCTGTAGCAGACTGATGTTAGACCCTCTCACCTTACAGCTCTGTAGCAGACTGACGTTAAACCCTCTCACCTTACAGCTCTGTAGCAGACTGACGTTAAACCCTCTCACCTTACAGCTCTGTAGCAGACTGACGTTAAACCCTCTCACCTTACAGCTCTGTAGCAGACTGACGTTAAACCCTCTCACCTTACAGCTCTGTAGCAGACTGACGTTAAACCCTCTCACCTTACAGCTCTGTAGCAGACTGACGTTAGACCCTCTCACCTTACAGCTCTGTAGCAGACTGACGTTAAACCCTCTCACCTTACAGCTCTGTAGCAGACTGACGTTAAACCCTCTCACCTTACAGCTCTGTAGCAGACTGACGTTAAACCCTCTCACCTTACAGCTCTGTAGCAGACTGACGTTAAACCCTCTCACCTTACAGCTCTGTAGCAGACTGACGTTAAACCCTCTCACCTTACAGCTCTGTAGCAGACTGACGTTAAACCCTCTCACCTTACAGCTCTGTAGCAGACTGACGTTAGACCCTCTCACCTTACAGCTCTGTAGCAGACTGACGTTAAACCCTCTCACCTTACAGCTCTGTAGCAGACTGACGTTAAACCCTCTCACCTTACAGCTCTGTAGCAGACTGACGTTAAACCCTCTCACCTTACAGCTCTGTAGCAGACTGACGTTAGACCCTCTCACCTTACAGCTCTGTAGCAGACTGACGTTAGACCCTCTCACCTTACAGCTCTGTAGCAGACTGACGTTAGACCCTCTCACCTTACAGCTCTGTAGCAGACTGACGTTAGACCCTCTCACCTTACAGCTCTGTAGCAGACTGACGTTAGACCCTCTCACCTTACAGCTCTGTAGCAGACTGACGTTAAACCCTCTCACCTTACAGCTCTGTAGCAGACTGACGTTAAACCCTCTCACCTTACAGCTCTGTAGCAGACTGACGTTAAACCCTCTCACCTTACAGCTCTGTAGCAGACTGACGTTAAACCCTCTCACCTTACAGCTCTGTAGCAGACTGACGTTAAACCCTCTCACCTTACAGCTCTGTAGCAGACTGACGTTAAACCCTCTCACCTTACAGCTCTGTAGCAGACTGACGTTAGACCCTCTCACCTTACAGCTCTGTAGCAGACTGACGTTAAACCCTCTCACCTTACAGCTCTGTAGCAGACTGACGTTAAACCCTCTCACCTTACAGCTCTGTAGCAGACTGACGTTAAACCCTCTCACCTTACAGCTCTGTAGCAGACTGACGTTAAACCCTCTCACCTTACAGCTCTGTAGCAGACTGACGTTAAACCCTCTCACCTTACAGCTCTGTAGCAGACTGACGTTAAACCCTCTCACCTTACAGCTCTGTAGCAGACTGACGTTAGACCCTCTCACCTTACAGCTCTGTAGCAGACTGACGTTAAACCCTCTCACCTTACAGCTCTGTAGCAGACTGACGTTAAACCCTCTCACCTTACAGCTCTGTAGCAGACTGACGTTAAACCCTCTCACCTTACAGCTCTGTAGCAGACTGACGTTAAACCCTCTCACCTTACAGCTCTGTAGCAGACTGACGTTAAACCCTCTCACCTTACAGCTCTGTAGCAGACTGACGTTAAACCCTCTCACCTTACAGCTCTGTAGCAGACTGACGTTAGACCCTCTCACCTTACAGCTCTGTAGCAGACTGACGTTAAACCCTCTCACCTTACAGCTCTGTAGCAGACTGACGTTAAACCCTCTCACCTTACAGCTCTGTAGCAGACTGACGTTAAACCCTCTCACCTTACAGCTCTGTAGCAGACTGACGTTAAACCCTCTCACCTTACAGCTCTGTAGCAGACTGACGTTAAACCCTCTCACCTTACAGCTCTGTAGCAGACTGACGTTAAACCCTCTCACCTTACAGCTCTGTAGCAGACTGACGTTAGACCCTCTCACCTTACAGCTCTGTAGCAGACTGACGTTAAACCCTCTCACCTTACAGCTCTGTAGCAGACTGACGTTAAACCCTCTCACCTTACAGCTCTGTAGCAGACTGACGTTAAACCCTCTCACCTTACAGCTCTGTAGCAGACTGACGTTAAACCCTCTCACCTTACAGCTCTGTAGCAGACTGACGTTAAACCCTCTCACCTTACAGCTCTGTAGCAGACTGACGTTAAACCCTCTCACCTTACAGCTCTGTAGCAGACTGACGTTAGACCCTCTCACCTTACAGCTCTGTAGCAGACTGACGTTAAACCCTCTCACCTTACAGCTCTGTAGCAGACTGACGTTAAACCCTCTCACCTTACAGCTCTGTAGCAGACTGACGTTAAACCCTCTCACCTTACAGCTCTGTAGCAGACTGACGTTAAACCCTCTCACCTTACAGCTCTGTAGCAGACTGACGTTAGACCCTCTCACCTTACAGCTCTGTAGCAGACTGACGTTAAACCCTCTCACCTTACAGCTCTGTAGCAGACTGACAAGAAGAAGTAGTAGTAGGAGGATGATTAGATGATGTTGTCGTTGATTATGAAGAAGAAGACAAATTTTCCATAATCCGACTTTATGTAAAACTGAGTGGAAGTTTGATGACCATAAAAGGAAGCAACGACCATTTATGGAACCTCCACTCATGGTCTTTTGAAGTTACAATCCGCCGTTCACCGAGGCCTTCTTGTCTGACACCTGTCTAGACACGCAATCTTCCTAGTAACATCGACGCACTGGCTCGTTGTGGTCAGTGAAGCATGTCAAACAAACATTCTGAATGTTAAGTCATCTTTTGTTTGCCGTACCTTTCATGGTCAAGACTGGTAAATGATGTTATGGGGTGGTCGCTTTAACAGGTTAAAGACCATTTTGGTAGAGAAAATAGATGGTCGCGGTCGCGTTGGAGAGGTGGTCGTTTTATGGGGTGTATTTATATAGTAAAAAATCAAGGTGGTGGTGGATAGCTGGTCGCTTGACCAGGTGGTCGTCTTAGACAGGTGGTCGCTTGAGCAGGTTTGACTGTATTTAGTATGATGGCATCACAGAAATATACATGGATGCTTATAGTTAGTAGTATTTAGTATGATGGCATCACAGAGATATACGTGGATGCTTATAGTTAGTAGTACTTAGTATGATGGCATCACAGAGATATACATGGGTGCTTATAGTTAGTAGGACTTAGTATGATGGCATCACAGAGATATACATGGATGCTTATAGTTAGTAGTACTTAGTATGATGGCATCACAGAGATATACATGGGTGCTTATAGTTAGTAGTACTTAGTATGATGGCATCACAGAGATAACGCTGCATCTCCTCCTCGATTATCTACAGGGAACGAGAGAAGAAAGCAAGTGATGGCAGCAGGAGAAATACATTCTTCTCCTGCCGCTACATCTCCTCCTCGATTATCTACAGGGAACGACAGAAGTAATGCAAGTATTGAAGATAGTGATGGCAGCAGGATAATTACATTTATTTGATGAACCTAGGGTAAACAAAAAGAAGCATGGCATTTTGGACAGAAGAAATATAAGTATCGTAGAGTGTTTGTAAACACACATTAGAATGTATGATGACGCGAAAAACCTATTGGATGGTCAACATCAAGTAAGATCAAACAATAAAAAAGTATTAACTTCAGATTGACGGCGATGGTCGAGGAGTAGATGTAAATATAGAAAGATGGTCAGGAGTTTCAGATGCATAATAAACAAAAGAACAAAAGAAACAATACGTTGGGATCTATCGATATCATTGACGTTGTTGACAAACCCAAACTTGATAACACAATTACAAGTGCAAAACACATACATGTAGAAATATCGCCTATTGATATAATCATTAGAATTTTTCTTACATTTTCTTTCGCACACAAAACTTTCTATATTCTTCTCCAATGCGATTGCGTGAATGACAGAAAAAATGTAGCCATAGTTCAAAAATACTAAGTGTGACAAACAATGGCGTTGTTTGCGAAGGCGGCTCCTGCTGATGCCTAACGATACCACCAGTATTTAATGCACACTTATAGATGTCACCTCAGATGTAAAAAGGGACTAAGGTGCTTTATTAAATACGCCCCCATAACACGGCATCAGTACTATCAGAAACGAAATATGACTGTTGACATCCCGTCTTGGTCTCTTTAACAGCTAAACACACGGACCCAACTCTAATTTTCATGGGGAAAAAATCGTTAATTTTTTGTATCAATTAACTGTTTTTTCATTGAAAGTATATTAAATTTGATGAAAAATTGATTGCAGCTTAGCATGCACTATTATAGCGACGACAGAACTGTTCAGACACTTTCATCTTGTTAATATAGATCTAATAGAAATGTTCCTCACCTGCATTTGCCTGGCCTCTTCCTCCTTCACTCTCTCCACTTCCTTCTCATTGTGCTTCACTGTGTCTTTCCATTTGTTCACAAGTTCTGCAACAGAATAGAAAGAGGGTCATTTAGATGGACTTCTGATATCTTAAAAAAAATAAAGAAAGAAAGAAAGAAAGAAAGAAATGAATAAATAGAGAAAAAAGAAAAAAAATGTCATCATTTACTGCATTTCTCGAATTCTTACAAATTTATATGAAGACTGAGTTACTATCAAATACAGGCTTAAATGTAAAATAATAACAACATGTACTCCAGTGAATAGATTAATAGTAAACTGTGTTCAATTACAGAACAAGCAGCAAAATATTCAAACAAAGCAATATTTTTTTTAAATGAATTTTTACTAATTTGTACATAAACTGCCGGCTGAGGACTGTGCACCCACCCTCGGTGTCCTGGGACTTCTCACACTCGAGCTGATTGTCGAGCTTGTGGATCGTGTTCTCAAACTCCATGCGTCGTCGGGCGCGGTCCTGCTGGGCTCGCAGCTCCCTCTCCTCGTAGTGCCTGCACGGGACGATTCACAGAGTAGGACTTAGTATGAGGGCATCACAGAGATATACATGGAAGTATGAGGCATCACAGAAATATACATGGGTGCTTATAGTTAGTAGTACTTAGTATGATGGCATCACAGATATATACATGGGTGCTTAAAGTTAGTAGGACTTAGTATGATGGCATCACAGAGATATACGTGGATGCTTATAGTTAGTAGTACTTAGTATGATGGCATCACAGAGATATACATGGATGCTTATAGTTAGTAGTACTTAGTATGATGGCATCACAGAGATATACATGGTGCTTATAGTTAGTAGTACTTAGTATGATGGCATCACAGAGATATACGTGTATGCTTATAAATAGTAGGACTTAGTATGATGGCATCACAGAGATATACATGGATGCTTATAAATAGTAGGACTTAGTATGATGGCATCACAGAGATATACATGGATGCTTATAAATAGTAGGACTTAGTATGATGGCATCACAGAGATATACATGTATGCTTATAAATAGTAGGACTTAGTATGATGGCATCACAGAGATATACATGGATGCTTATAAATAGTAGGACTTAGTATGATGGCATCACAGAGATATTTCAAAAACGGGTTCAGGTGAGGGTCGGATTTCATAAATGCGAGAAAAACGCAGTTGAAGTTCGGTGGTATAAAACCGTAAAGACTGCTTAGCAACGTCGCCACACATATGGATGCTTATAGTTAGTAGTACTTAGTATAATGGCATCACAAAAATATACATGGATGCTTAAAGTTAGTAACGCTTTGATGTTTTGAGTGTCTCTAATCAGTGAAGAAGAAGAAAAGAAAAAAGGCATTCACATAAAAGCAACATCTATAAGTCTTCATTAAAAAGATTTTATACCTTGTAACTGAATTGTTTGGAACTGGACCAAAACTTAGAATTAAGGGATTTCAAATTACTGATTACAGATTGGGGACATATAATCATATTCAAGCTCATAATATAAAAACATTCAAAAGTTTCTAGAAAGGGAGAACAAAATGAGATACTAGTACCTGATATTGGGGACACCGATGATTGCACAGAAATCCTTGAAGACTGCGTCCTCCACTCTGTTCATCTCGTCCCTGAGCTGCTTGATGTCGACTTCCCTGGCGTCGATGCTGCGCTCCAGTTTCTGCTGGTCTGGCTGTTACACACAGAGAATAGAACGGAGTGTTTGATCTTAAGATTTCAGGATATACAGGGTTACATTCAGTTTCTGCTGGTCTGGCTGTTACACACAGAGAATAGAACGGAGTGTTTGATCTTAAGATTACAGGATGTACAGGGTTACATTCAGTTTCTGCTGGTCTGGCTGTTACGCAGAGAGAATAGAACGGAGTGTTTGATCTTAAGATTTCAGGATGTACAGGGTTACATTCAGTTTCTGCTGGTCTGGCTGTTACACACAGAGAATAGAACGGAGTGTTTGATCTTAAGATTACAGGATGTACAGGGTTACATTCAGTTTCTGCTGGTCTGGCTGTTACGCAGAGAGAATAGAACGGAGTGTTTGATCTTAAGATTACAGGATGTACAGGGTTACATTCAGTTTCTGCTGGTCTGGCTGTTACACACAGAGAATAGAACGGAGTGTTTGATCTTAAGATTACAGGATGTACAGGGTTACATTCAGTTTCTGCTGGTCTGGCTGTTACACACAGAGAATAGAACGGAGTGTTTGATCTTAAGATTTCAGGATATACAGGGTTACATTCAGTTTCTGCTGGTCTGGCTGTTACACACAGATTAGAATGGAAGTATTTGATTTTAAGATTTCAGGATATACAGGGTTACATTCAGTTTCTGCTGGTCTGGCTGTTACACACAGAGAATAGAACGGAGTGTTTGATCTTAAGATTTCAGGATATACAGGGTTACATTCAGTTTCTGCTGGTCTGGCTGTTACACACAGAGAATAGAACGGAGTGTTTGATCTTAAGATTTCAGGATATACAGGGTTACATTCAGTTTCTGCTGGTCTGGCTGTTACACACAGAGAATAGAACGGAGTGTTTGATCTTAAGATTTCAGTATATACAGGGTTACATTCAGTTTCTGCTGGTCTGGCTGTTACACACAGAGAATAGAACGGAGTGTTTGATCTTAAGATTACAGGATGTACAGGGTTACATTCAGTTTCTGCTGGTCTGGCTGTTACGCAGAGAGAATAGAACGGAGTGTTTGATCTTAAGATTACAGGATGTACAGGGTTACATTCAGTTTCTGCTGGTCGGGCTGTTACACACAGAGAATAGAAGGAAGTATTTGATCTTAAGATTTCAGTATACACAGGGTTACATTCAGTTCTTTTGTCTGTGAAGAAGTGAAGAAATTTTATATCTGAATTGCTTTTCAATTAAGGGTGAACATTTATTAAAAATTCAATTTGTACAATATTTCTGTTAAAAGAGTTGTTTGGTTGCAAAATTATCTTCACATGAGCATTGGACTTATGTGATAAGATTTCCCCAAAGAAAAAAAAAATTTTTTTTTCTTTATTTTTCATAGATTTAAAGAGAGACAACAAATAAAACTTTAGCAGACATTGCTTATGCTCACAGTTCAATGCTAACTTTTAGCTGACTAGATTTTTCCTCATCAGATCTGCTTTTTATAAATTTGTATCACGGTTCAATAAAAAGGCACATTAAATACATTTTTTAATGTGAATGCACAATTAAGCAGTGTTCAAGCTAACTCTTTTTTAACTAACATTGCAAGTTTACTTTGACAAATAATGGGTTTGAAGTTAACACTAATTTTTTTTTTTAATGAATATTAAATTAATGGAACGGATTTAGTAATTCCTCCTTTAAACTCCGTTTTTGCAACGTATAGTTAAATTGTTCACTACAACTAGAGTCTAGATCATGTTTGTAACGACACAAAATTCAAAACCTTACCATGAGTTTCTCGATCTTAAGCTGGAACTCAGCTATCTGGTTCTCATTGTGGCGGATTGTTCTGTTTCTCTGGTGACAAGCAAGAGACAAAGAAAATAAAGAATGGCAATTACTCCTAAATTGTAACTGAAAACATACCCAAAACACATCCTGCACGATAAAAAAAATAAGATAGCTATAATAAGGATTGGAATACATTGGTCTCTGTCTTAGAACCTGCTGTTTAACACCCCCCTCCGTCTGTTTCTATACGTATCTCAAAGTCATGCCAACCGGTTCCTTATTTTTTTACTTAACCTTTCCGCGTTTAGGCAGCACAGATGTTAACTGAACTCTGACCTGCCAAAAATATTTTTTTACAGAAAATACTTAAATTGCAGAATATGGGCATCACTGTATCTAAAAATGTTAGATGCCAACAAGCCACCGTTACTGTATTTTTCAAGTTGATGACACCATACTTCAGCCTAAACTTAGCTTCTAACAGATAAACCAGCTCTCTTTACCGTATTTTCTTAACGATAAACCAGTCAACCATACCGAACTTTTTAAACGTTAGACCATCTCTCCTCACCGTATTCTCCAGATCGGTGACGCTGTACTTGAGACGGGTCTCCAGCCCCTTGATCTGCGAGCGGATAGTGTTGAGCTCGGACTCCTTCCTCTTCCTCTTCTGCTGCTCCTTGAGCTCCTCCATCAGTTTTTCCTTCTTCAGCTTCAGCGTGGTCAGACTCTTCTCGTCCCAGCGCCGGGCCTTCGCCTTCAGGTCACTGGCGAAAGGAGGAAGATGGACCAGAGTAGATTATTACAAGATCAATATTGATTGATTCAAATTGTGAAATAGACAAAAAATATATATATGTCATTACATGTAATTATTATATTGTGCATAATTGCCACAGTAATGTTGTGCTCCATGTCCTTTTCTACAAATAAAAAAAAGTAAAGCAAATGCCATACTCATTGACAGAACGTTGGGGACCCAAGAATTGAGGTTCTGATTGTACTCGGCAATTGATTCTAGTGAGGCAGGTAACACTTTAATTTTACTGTGACTAAAGGAGAGCCTAAACGACGCATTTTGTGCTGGGATGACACTGGGAAGATTTTTTTATTGACAAACACGGTATCTTCACAATGGTGGTACAACACTTTAACCACTGCGCTATGGTACCCCATCCTACTAGTTAAAAAAAGGTTAAATAATATAAACACACAAAAAACTGTCTTCTAACCAGAAGATTGAGGGTTCGAGCTCATTTTGACCGCCCCATTTTTCCATTCACATTAAACAACATTACAAGAAAGCCTGGCTCTCTCTGACTAAAGGTAGCAATCGAGAAAATCACTGACCTGGCACCTCCAGAGATAATACCCGACTTGTTGAAGATTGTTCCATCCAGGGCTACAGACTGATGGGAAATAGGATGAAAGGAGTTGCAGTACAATTATAGACATGGAATGGTTTATTTACAAGTCAACAGCAAATTTAGAAAAACAAAAACGTTTTAAAATATAAAAAAAAGGTTCTCTAAAGCCTACAGTACAATGATTGAATTCAAACAGATGAGTAAATAGATTGAATTACGATGAAAATTTTATTGATTATTAAAAATATTGCAATAATTATATAGGCATTTGACTGACAAAATCTGTAAAGATTATTTTGGTTTAGACCTAGAACTCTAATCACACGACCTTTCATGGAAACTGAAAATCTTGAGTGATTTGTTGACATGGTTGGAGGAAGAAAAAAACACCAACAAAAGTAATGACAACTAGATCATTATTTTTTTTAATCCAAACCTTTCCATCAGCAGTACATCAGCATAGAATGCAAGATTACAAAACATAACTCTCTCACTGACTTTTACTGAACTCTGACCTGCCAACTTTTTTTAATATGCAAATTCCGTGAATTTAAGGAGAATTGGCAGCATTGAAACAACAAAATGAAACCCATGGTAGAATAAGAGCAGCACCTACCCTTTGTCTCTCCACGCCACCAAAGGCCACCCTACGAGCATCCTCGACCGTCTCACACACGAGAGCGTTTCCGCAGGCAAAGAGCAGTGCCTTCTTGATGGCAGGCAGGTCGTAGTGGAGCACGTCTATCACCAGCTTCACGTTCTTCGGCTCTCGAATGTCTCTGTCAAGTTCATAAATAAACTAGTTACAACCCAGTGAAATTAAAAAAACAAGAAACATTCAAAAAAAATTTTTAATTACATTTTAAAAATGCTAATTTTAACATAAGAATGTCTCTGTCAAGTTTATAAATGAATACAAAAGAACAACATTGACATTGAAAAATAAAAAAAAATCAATAAAAAAAAAATTCAGATTTTTAAAAATGACAGTTTTGATAAGAACATTTTTCTTTTAAGGGAGTTTTTTTATTCTTTTCTTTTCATAACCAAAATTATTAATATATATTTCTAAAATAAACCTATCTTTCCCCTTTAATTTAATTATTACAAAAAATGTTAAAATCTTTTAAAAACCAAAAAAAAAAAAAAGTACAATTAAATTTTCTCATTCAATAAAATTTTGTTTACCTGAGCTTCTCGTTGATCTGTCCGACCTCGAGATAATCCAGGGGCAGGAAAGTCTCTGGCTCGATGCGCTGCTCCTTCATGTACTGGATGCAGTCCTTGGCCGTCTTCTCCGTGTCGCAAACAATCGAGTCCATGTGCTTGCCCAACACTTTCGTGATCGCAATCTGGTACTTCTTGTGGCTGGGCACACACAAGTCGATGAGGCGCCCATGCTGTAGGGAGAAAGGGGGGAATTTTAGTTTTATTAAATGGATCATGCCTAACCGTGATGTAGGGAGAAAGGGGGATTCTTAGTTTTGTAAAATGGATTATACCTAACCATGTGGTAGGGAGAAAGGGGGGGGTTAGTGGTTGTAAAATGTATTATACCTAACCATCCTGTAGGTAGAAAGAGGGGGTTTTAGTTTTGTAAAATGGATTATGCCTAACCACCTAACCATGCTGTAGGGAGAAAGAGGCAATGTTAATTTTATAAAGTCAATGATGCCTAACCACGTAAGAAACATATTTATGTTCTTTGACCAACAATCCCCAACACTTAAGTAATTGTAACTGCAATTTGGTTGTTTACTTGTTTTTTGTGTGTGGCCGGGCAAACGCAAGTCAATGAGATACACATGCTGTAGGTAGGGAAAGGACAATTTCATGTTTTTAACTTTGATCACATTATATGTACTCTTCCCTTCCTCAACACTTTAGTGATTGTGACCTGGTATTTTTTTGTGGCTGGGCACACAATATCAATGAGGTCTCCGAGCTGATGGCAGAAAGGGAGCAGTTTTAGTTTCATAAATTGGACCAATCTTAATAATAACTACATGAAATTACATACTTTTCAAATTTGTAACTTTTAATTAAAAAAAAAAGCAATCTATTACAAAGATTATACTCTAAAGCTTATCCTCTTGTTGAAAGAAATAAAACAAACTGTCTAAATCCTAGCAATTTGGTTTATTACATTTTTCCCCCGCCACTGAGGGAGTCACTAAAACTGACAGGAGTTACTTGCAGTCTGATTTACTTCCTTCAAGGAAGAGTCTTTTTGGGACAAAAACAAATGTTGTTCAGCTTACCACTCCAGGGTATCTGCCCTTCAGAGTGTCGACCAGCTCGGCTTTCTTGGTGGCTCGGGTTGACTCTGTCCTGTCCACCTGAAAACATTTCAGTAATTTTAAAAAAGAAGCACGAATGGGGTAAAATTTATTATAGAATCTTGCTGCCCTGGAGGACCAGAGGAAGGTGGAGCAAGACCTGGCCAGGGACGTCAATGAGTCGTCGTCACGCATGGACGAGATCACACGCGAGCTCGAGAGTGTCACCAGTCAGCTCGGCGAAGCAAAGGTTTGCGGCTTTGACATTTTTTGAGATTTTGTCCATGCCCTCTCTTTGACGTAGCCATCCAGTGGTCTCTAAGGAAGGTTTTCAAGGCAATTCGGAAGACTTATTGACCTAGATAAGGCAAAATTGGATCATGAGGCATAATCTGACTTTTTTTTTTCAAGATTCTATAATAAATTTTACCCTAATAATAATAATAATAATAATAATAATAATAATAATAATAATAATAATAATAATAATAACAACAACAATGATGATAATCATAATAATTATAAAACTAATAATAGTGATAAAGAGGCAATAAAGCTATAGGCTTTCAAATCCAGACAAAAATCATTCAACATAAAACAAGCGTCACTTCAACGAAATTAGAAAAAGTACCAAACAAAACAAGAAATACAAAAACAACAAAACTGCTCACGTGATGTAATCCTCGAGCTTGGCGACGCGGGCCTTGTTCTCCTCGAGCTCGGTGTGCCGCTGCTTCAGCTTGTTCTGGTAGGCCGTGAGGTCCCGCAGGCTCGCGTCCAGACGGTCCTGCTCCATCTTCTGGTCGCGGATGATGGCGTCAAGTTCCTGCATGTACTCGGCGGCGCGCCGGCCGGCCTCCTCCTTCAGCCGGTTGTACTGCTGCACCTGGAGACGGAAGTTTAAACACCAGAGATGCTAAATTATACTTATGAACTCATATCCTTCGGACTTTCTCATTATTATTATAAGTTATATTAAACTAAAGAACTCATATCATTCAGACTTACATTATTATTATTACTATTATTATATATTATTATAAGTTAATTCTATACAGAAGGGGCAAACTAAAATAAGCAATCTGAGTGAAAAATAAGCCATTAAAATGAAAGAAAAGCTTGTAACATTTAATTATTTATTAGGTAGTTGACATATTTTGCAACCTCTGTATGCTTGAGCATTCAGGAAATGTACCCCAAGTATAAAAAGAGATCGGAAACATTACAAAGTTAATAAACATTTCTGACATGAATTCAAATACCATTAAAACCTTCAAACAGAGACATAATAACAATCGTCAATGTAAATGTTACCTGGCTCTCCTCCAGCTGCAGTGATCTCCCCTGCGACTGAGACTCTTCTTCCAGCTCCTCTTCAAACGCCTTCTTCTTCTCTCGAGCCTCCTCCAGCTCTCTCTGGATTTCTTCAACCTGAGGGGTAACAAAGGAGAGGAAGGTGAAACATCTCAATGCAATGAACTCAAAATGGCACAGCTGGCTATAGTTGGGGTAAAAAAGAAATCCACTTGGTTTGAAATATATCATTTTGACATATGAACGATACAGATAGATGTGTTTGCTACATCATAACATGATTACCTCTGATTTCTATCTCTATGTGAACTTATAATTGAAATGAGCCATTTTATTTTCAAATATCTGAAGAAAAACAATAGCATATTTGTACCTCTAACATGTCTAAAATATCTTTTTTGGAAAACTTCCATTACCACCACTAGAAATCAGATATTCCCTATTTTGCTACCTTATGATGTTATTTTGAAAACGAAAGTTGAAAAAAAAAAAACTTTTGATAGAGCTCGAAACAACAAAAGAAGGTTATGAAATAACTTATGAAGCAGGAACTTACAGTTTGGTTGTGATTCTCATGCTTTTTGACTGCTTGTTTCAGAGATTTCCTGGTGACGTAAAGAAATGACATAATATATTAATTGTGATTCTCATGTTTTTTGACTGCTTGCTTCAGAGATTTCCTGGCGAAGTAAAGAAATAACATTATATATTAGACAATATGAAAAGGAAAAAGGTTTTGCATTGATAAAAAAAAAAAAAATAAGCTGCCGCTTTGAAATGGTGCGATTATTTCATCAATCCAGTTCAAAATATTCCCCTATTTTCTAGAGCCTTTTCCTGGCCAAGTCGGGGAGAGTCGTAGTCCTGGGGTAGAACATCGGCTTCCAATGCAGGAGGTCCGTGATTCGAGCCCTGGTAATTTCGTCCCCTACTTGTTGAGTAGGTGTCAGTTTAATGTGATCAGCTGAAACAGGAGTCATAGTATCCCAGCCCTGTCTCGTGTATGGCAGCACATAAAATTGTCAGGCGTCAGTCTTAGGGCATGTCCACAATATAGCCTATATAGTGCTGACATTGGACGTTAAACCAACCCAACTCAACCCCTGGCCAAGTCTAAGCTGCAACTTGACATGTTTTTCTCAAATTCAAAGACAAAATTTTGTCCTGCGTGTATCTTTCACTTTCCAAAAAAAAACTTACTTAGAGGCATCAAGTTTCTTCGTCATGTGAGATGTCTGTTCCTTGGCTTTTATGTATTGTGGACGTTTTTTGTTGAGAGCAGTTTCCTGTTCAGAAAAAAAAAAAAAAAAGGACCAATGCGTACATTTTCTAGTCTAGAAATGCATATGTTTTCATAAACTTGAATTGCTTGGTTCATTTCAATTTTTGATGAAAAAGTATCTGAAACATCTTTTCTATACATTTTTTTAAAATAAGGTTTCAGACCATTTACAAATTTTGCAAGTAATACTTCTTATCAAAACTTTAACTAATATTTTGCCTTGTTTATATAAATAAACAAAAATTATTAAATAGGCACAGCATATGTGCACTAATGTCTAATCACATTCCAAACAGCTCCAAGTTGATAAAAATGCAGGTCTTTTTCTCAATCATTCAACAGCAAAAATTTAAACCAAGATTGAGAAACAACTATCAACATTTTCATCAAAGCCCTACTGATCATCCATAAATATAAATGGCCAAAATTGGAATCACTGCAACCAGACACCCGGGACTATTCAAATGTATGCAAAACTCACCGACTCTTTGATCTGCTGCTCCAGTTTTGTGAGCTCGCGGCTGATCAGACCCTGCTCTTTCTTTTTCTCCTTGATCTCGGCCTCGATCTTGTCACGCCGTTTATTTTCTTTCTCTAGCACCCGACTTTTCTTGGACAGCTCATCCCCGATCTCTTCAATCTCACGCTCGTTGTGAAACAGCTTGAACAGTTGTAGCTCCAGTTGCTTCTCAGCCTGGTGGGGGGAAAAAAAAAGAAAAAGAAAAAATAATTTTCGATTTTTGGAAAGTCAGTTTAAATTTTCAACATTAACATGGGAGAAAAAAAATGTGAAAATATTTTAACTGCCAGTACCACCAGTTTACAATAATTACGAATGTAAAGGAGAGTTTCACTGCCAAAATTGATGTTGATATTGAACTTTCCTCTACATTGCCATCATATATAAAGTCATTGTACATAAAAATATATGGCTAAGGATTGAGATGTACATTAAAGCAAGTTTGATGGTAGCACCAACATAATGACTTAAAGTAAAGACTTATCAATTCAAGATCAAGAAGCTGAAGACAAAGGATAGAAGATAAAATTAAGTTTCAAATGGTAAGGACATAATATATAAATATTTAACAAAATAAAGGCATTAAAGTAACATAATTTATAATATAGCCTCTTCCATTTACACGAAAGCTAAACATTTTGCCTTACCAGCTGCTCTGTGAGGCGTTGATACCGCTCTGCCTCTTCTTTCTCCAGTCGTGCCTCTTTCCTCTCCGCGGCAATACCCTTCTTCTTGATGAGGTTAAACTGAGTGTCTTCCTCGGCTTTCAGCATCTCTGCCTTGGCCTTTTCATATTCCTCTTTCATTTCACCAGACCTGGACGAATGTTTGGGGGAAAGAAAATTGTTTGAAAATATATCGAATATAATCTTAATTACCCCTCCTTTATCAGAACATTTTTTTAAAACAAAAGCTAATGATACTTCGCAACCAGCGTTGGAATACATGAGAGGTGTTCTACAAGCCGACACCCTGTCCTTTTAAAACTTAATAACCCCTCCTTTATCAGAACAAGCTTTTTAAACAAAGGCTAATGATATTTCGCAAAAAGCTATTCCAGTGTTGGAATACATGAGAGGTGTTCTTCAAGCCGAAACCATATCATGTCATCTTAAAAAAGTCTAAACAATTTGTTTGTAAGCACACTTCAATTTCATGTTCTCTTTTAGAGCTAAAATAACTGCAACCTTTTATCATTATTCAATCCTCTTGTTTTGTGAGCTAACTTGAACCTAGATCAGAGCTCATGTCTCATACAGTGCTTCCAGTCACCAAAATTACTTTACGCGGATTATCAGGTCGAGGGGGGGGAGCCCTGGAACTGGAGGGGTAGAAGATAACGCCCCCCTTAAGATGAAGTGTTTTTTTTTTTTTAACAGACAGGCTAAAAAGGTAATTTCTAAATATCTTAGACAAAGAATCGGCACCGCATAGTGTTGAAAGGTTTGTTTTTTTAAGTTGGAAAAATCGTCCTTTCACTTAATTGAAGAGTTTTTCCATACAAAATGGAAGAAAAACATTTTGCTAGAAAACAATTACACTCTCAGCCAAAAAGTATCGAAAAAGAACCCCATTCAAAACTACCAAGTCAACATGACACTGCTTTCAGGGTGTAATTGTAACTTGTTACACCAATAAAAATAACTTTTTCCATATAAATACGAATTCTCAGTCTACTCTATCCTATCTACACTATTTACAAGATTTTGAAATGTTTTTACATGGGGGCCCTACAGAGTCTAGTTCATGCTGAAGGGTCTTTAAATTTAATTAGGCATCTATTTGTAGCTTGGTTTTTGGCTCTGACATCTTTTCTCAAAGCATTGCTTTGCACTAAAATGTCATGGCTTTGGTAAAAGCACCACCTTTTCTCTGCCTCATCAACAAGGTCAGCTGCCTTCCTTGTCAGCATATTCAGATTATGTCTAATTTCACTTCAAGCTTCCTTTTTTTTTTTTTAGACCATTTGAAGTTCTTTCATTTCCTTTCTTTGAAAAGATTGCAAAACTGTATTCCTTTTTTTTGGCTAGATTTCTAGATGTAGAATTTAACCACTCAACTTCAAAGATTATTGGCTCTAGATTTCTTAATTGATCAGACTACTTAAATAATGCAAGTTTTCGACCATTTAGGATCATAATGCGAAATTTATTAATGACTTTACTTTTTGCTGGACACCCTGTATGAAAATAATCAATATAATCATAGTAAGTACTGTTCATGACGTACTTGCAAATATCTTCAAACATTGCTGTCCTTTCCTTTGCATTTTTCATAGCAATGCTCTCCACAGTTCCTTGGAAGACGAGAAAATTCTTGGCTTTAATGAGGATTCCGATTTTCTCCAGGGCCTCATTGTACTGAGCGGGCGTGACAGACTGAGAGTAAAACGGTGCAAGAGAAAATAGAAGTAATATAGTAAAATTGATTTTTCACATAGAGGTCAACTAAATATGAAATTCATCTGTTTTTGTGACACCTCCCACTTCCCTTAAAAAAAAAAAAGAAAAACAAAAGGAACTTGTAATCTGTATTTCTTTGTTACCCATTGATTCTTGTAGGAAACAAAAAATGAAAAACATGCCAATTTATGTATCAACAAGACACAGTGAAAAAAAATAAAATAAAGGAAACCACAGTTTAAAAGATTTTTGGAAAACTTACAGAATTTTAATCTGTGAATGAAAGGAGATGTTTTTTAGGCTTTAGACTTGGTGTAAAAAGTAATGCTTTAAATACTGACAAAAAAAACAAACAAAAAAAACCAACTATATGACATCTCAATAAATAACACAAACAAAAAATTGTGTTTACAAAACAAGTTAACCAAAATACAAAAACAGAGAAAATTACGAGAACATCTGGTTCGTACATGTCCATCAATTCTGTATTCGGAGGAGTTGTTGTTGATGATTCTTTGGAAGTGCGTCTCTGTGTCCGTTTCATTGTCCTGATACACAGCTATGACGGTCGCCCTATTGGACGCGGGCTGGCCAATAGGAGCTCCGTGAATCAAATCCTACACAGTGGAGTGAAGACATATTACAATCAACAGTTATTTGCAGAAGATTCAAATCTGAATTCATCTAGATAGGGCATCGAAATTGAAATAGTTTGAGCAAAGCTAAGTGAAAACAAAAAGAAGTGCATGTATTTACGAACCTCACTAGTTCTGACACAGTCCAAAACTGGGTAACAGAAGTTAACAAGTCAATAGCTGGATTTGAACAAATACGAGGATTTAAGAGGTAAACTATGATTAGTTTAAAGAAATGGATATATGTCAAGGTCAACAAACAGATATATGCTCGAGGTTGCAAATCCTCATTTTTAATTTCAATGCTCCATTCAAACATAATCAAATCTCACCGACAGTCTCTTTGAGCGGAGGTTGGAAGTTTTCTCTCCCATCACAAAACTGATGGCGTCCATAAGATTTGACTTTCCTGAATGGAAATAAAAAGTTAAAAAAGAAAACGGTGTTAATATAATGATATAAAGGCTACAGTAATAGTGATGTCTAAATAATCATCAAAATTGTAAGGGTTTTTAAAAATTTTAATTTAATTATAATGCACTTCACACTTTTATGATTGACCTACTTAGTCGCACTGACTCTGTAAGTACTTAGTTCAACACCGCAATTTGTCAATACAATCATTGTTTTTATGTGATTGCATTAATGCTTGACTTTGTTGCATCTAAAGCCTCTAAAGTTAACACACCGAAGGTTACATCGAGAAACGGTCTGACAAATTAATGTACTGCCAGTGTCACGCAGTGACAGCAACAGAGACTGAAAAACGATGCCGCAGGTGTAGGGATAAAGTTCATGGCTCCTGACTCAGCCATTCACTTTTTATATATTGACACTAAGGGGACAAAATCTTTGCCGTGAAACCTCTCACAACGTTAGTTTTTTTACACTCTCTGGTAGCACAGCAGGCGAGTTGAGTTGGTTTAACGTCCAACGTCTGCACATTATAGATGTGGACAGGCCCCAAGACAGTCTGATAATTTTAGGTGCTGCCACAAACGAGACAGGGCAGGATAACATGAATCCTATCTCGATCGATCACATTATATTGACACCGCCCCAACCATTTACATGGGACGAAATCAGACATTGAGACAAATTTGTCTAGCCTATTTACGTTCGATTCAAACTGCATATCTCCAGATGTGGGATCCTGATCAGGCATCCTACTTGAAACTATAAGATCAAAACTCAGAAAACTTTAATTCGAATTCTAGAGCTAGATCTAACAATATTAATATTACCAGAGCCATTTGGTCCAATAATTGCTGTGAACTGTTTAAAAGGTCCAATTGTTTGCTTCCCTTTGTAGGACTTGAAGTTTTCAACTTCAATATACTTTAGAAATCCCGGCATTTTACTGCTTCTTTGCTTTGAGCAGTAAGGGTTTGGTTTCACTTTCAATAATTTGTATACCGATAGATCTAGATTTGTATGAATTTTACAAATTCACGGTGATAAAAGAGAAAATCGGTTTAGCAATTCACAACAATTTGTTGTTTTCATTTCGCTTCCATAAACCGGAAGTTTGTAGCTTATCACACAGCTTGAGCGTACCCGCGGAAAGGCTCA
The DNA here is from genome assembly GCA_003991915.1 of Elysia chlorotica. Taxonomy (NCBI): domain Eukaryota; kingdom Metazoa; phylum Mollusca; class Gastropoda; family Plakobranchidae; genus Elysia; species Elysia chlorotica. The sequence continues at coordinate 180,192 of RQTK01000880.1, forward strand.
TTAGCATAATAGCTATTTCAGCAATTTGCGTGAAAATAACCTTACACTTTCGGCTTTCATCAGAAGAAAAAATATAGCTATCTATATTTTCTGGTGGAAATAAGAAAACAACAACTTTTTATTAAACAATGGATATTAATTTTCTTATACGAGTTATTATAAACGTTGAAGATGTAATTTTCAGTTAGCTAAAGATAATTATCTTTGTACATCTTTTCACCAAGTAATATTCAAAGGTAGTGCTTCGGTAAGTTCAGTAGGTATACGTAGAGCCTATAACTACAGAAGAGCTTGCTTCGGTAGGTACACCTACACTTTCAGGAATAATATTGCACTTAACATTTCGAAGACTTACGTTTGTGTGTACATGATCTTCCTAGTTGATGTTAACTTGATTTGACTTTTTGAAGTATTACGAATAACAGCTCCGTAGTGGACAAGTTATTCGAAGTAGTTGCGAGCAGAAGCACAATGGTATGACGCAAACTTGAGGCACGACTACAGTTGTATGTATAAGTAGATATAGACGCAGAGTGACTTTTTAATGACGAAGTTCGAATATCTACGTGACTTTAGACATTATAACGTAACTTCACCCTAAATGTATTAAATGGTTTAACCTATGGGCTTAGGTGTATTTATAGGGATACATCGGTTAAGTGCATGTATGTATGTATGTATGTATGTATGTATGTATGTATGTATGTATGTATGTATGTATGTATGTATGTATGTATGTATGTATGTATATAGCCAGAAACCACACTTGCATAGCATCAGCCCAAGCGTAAAGACTTAGCGCAAGTAAATTCAAACTTAATTGCATTGCGTCATCGTGGATGTACACGTGCTTGAGATGTGCGTATACTACATTGGACTAGCCTACTACTAGGGCTAGTACTATATCTTCATTATTACTAGTACCCGTTATGTTAACCGTGACTTGCTCATGAATGATGATACTGATATGCATGTAAAATGTGTGCAGTACGTGGTGGTTTATCGTGCGATTTTTGTTTCTCAAGAGGATCGCAGATGTTTTAATGTATATTTTTGTTTTGGTTTTAGTTTTTATCTATTTTTGTTTAAATCACCATGGACTTTTCTAAAATCTATTTATTGTACACTAGCCCAAAAGAGGACAGATAAACTGGACACATTCTAAGACGCTAGAAAAGGAGTTGTCTCCTCGGGGTCCGAAGGAGCTTTGAGCATGTTTCTTAAACAGTTTTCTATGTAATTTTTGAAGACGGCGCTAAAATGTCATTTCTAGAATGAACGGATGCTAGGAGAGAGAGAGAGAGAGAGAGGGGGGGGGGAGTATTACTACCACTACTACTACTACTACTACTACTACTACTACTACTACTACTACTACTACTACTACTACTACTACTACTACTACTAC
>RQTK01000880.1:181910-192368 GCA_003991915.1 Elysia chlorotica
ACTACTACTACTACTACTACTACTACTACTACTACTACTACTACTACTACTACTACTACTACTACTACTACTACTACTACTACTACATCAATACCTGCAAATGGCGGGGGGCACCATACCATACACTCTTCATCAGCACGATTGGGTTTTGAGAAACTGAGACGACACTAGTTGATTGTGCGGTTTATAAATTTTGAGATGTATTACTCTATCCAAAACACATCGTAATGTTCCAACAAATAGGGCGACGATTTGGACTTGGTGTTAAATTATTTAAACAAGGCGCACAGTTTAGTTTCAGATCTAGGGTGACTTTAATGTTAATTCCTAGAACCCACAAAAACTAACCAAAATTAATAAGTTTTAATCTATTAATAGAAATGCAGTATACGTATCAAAATCTAAAAGTCTTGATTACGTTTCAAGTTTATAGATCTAGGCTCTATATCAGTTCTAGACTCTAAATTAGACCTGGATTATTGATAAGATCTAAATTGTAGATAACATATGACTTTTAGATATAGATTCCAGATCTACATCTAGAATGCAAAATTAAGGATCTGGATATAGATCTAGGTAGAAATATACAATAGAATGGCGCATTAAGATGTTATAAGTCCTCAGTCGGTAGCGCAAATGCCAAGCTTTCATACTGTAACATTACACCAGCCAGGTCTTTAGTCATGTGAAGCCTAGAAAACTATCCTTTAACCCCAATATATATAAATATGCATACGAGTCGTAATGTTTTGAGTGAACTACAGATATAATCGAGCGCGTAAACATTCTAAGTTTGTTGTCATGGAAAGGGGGCGATTGCTGTTCCAATCGCGACCCTCATTTGAGACGACTAGAAGCACTTCTCCTGAATAGCGGCTTAAGCAGTCTGTAAAAAAGCCTTTCTTGTGATTGGATTTTTAAAAATAGAAACCATTCAAGGTAAACCTACCAAAGCGAGCGCTTTCGTAGGAGAACGGGTACCCACGGAAACACTACCTTATTGAAAAGTGAAAGTTAAAATGTTCATTTATTATTCTCTGCAGGGTCAAAATGATTTTTAATTTATAATTAGACATTTATAATATTTTTAATTCTTTTTAAAATAAAAAACTACCAAATTTAATACAAACAAATCTTTAGTAATTTTTTGTATTCATGATTAAAATTATCAACATATAACAACCAATGAAAAGCTAGCTTGTCAATCTCTCCATTGCATGACAACCAATGTGTAAACTTGACAACGAACATCAAGAAGAGAAGTCGGTGGGACAGGGGAACTCCTCTGTAGATAGTGTGAAGATTTCGATACATTATTGTTCTGTTTGGAAAAAATAAAACAGCTTCAAGATGTATAAATTAGACTTGCCTGTCGATTATAAAGAGGCATCGGCGATAGAACGTCGCCGTGCCCAGGAGGATGAAAGAAAAACTCGAATCTTCAATGCTAAGACGAGACAGATTGGGGTACGTCTTCCACCATTGTTTTGTTGAATTGAAAAGGATAGATAGAAATATCTATAGAGTATATTATATGATATTCCAGATCTATAACTAGTTGGCTTATACAAAAATATTTCTACTGCAGCATATTTTACATCAAAATACTCATATGTCCAAAACAAACTGTGATTTAAAACCCAAAATATAAGATTCTAGATCTATGGTTGAAATTCATGATGACATTTGTCGTTCCTATAAATAGGATCAGTTAGTTTTGTGTTGCATTTGTACCTAATTTTGATATCAGATAGAGTGTTGATAAAAAATGTGACAACTCCTATGTTCACTCATATATTATTATTTTATTCCAATCCCCTTTCCGTGTGTGATGGTGAACGATGGGTATCCAGCAAAGTGTTTCCCTCAATAGTTCCATGATTCAAAGTTGCATCAGTAGTTAATCGTTTTGTTTTGTTGTGTCAACATTTCAGGTTGATAGGCAAGCAATTGAACAACAAGTCTTTGATAAAAAACAGATGGAAGAATATGAAAGAAAAAGACATGAAGCTTTTGGTAAGTTTTTCACAAGGATTTTTTTATGCTTGCAAGATTATTGTCTTGTGATGGCTGAACAGTCTTGCATCCAAGAGCGGGGAAGGGCATGTTGCTCACAGTCATAATTATTTCATAAAAATATTTACAATTTTTAAGAACGCCTACTTCATCTACCAAAAATTAGGAGAATTGACATGTTTATTAAATTTACATTTTGCCCTTTCTAAATAGTGACAGGTTAAGTAAATTTTTTGCAATAAAACCCCTTTTTTATATATAATGTTCATCATAAAGCGCAACAATAAATTCAAAATCCATTTAAAATCACTGACACATTCTCTATTCAAAAACAGAATAACAGAAATTAAAAACAAAACAAAATGTTCACATCGATTATAAAAGCAGAAGAAAAACACACGCCTTTGCTGTTAACATAATAAAAACTGAAAATGTTAACCCATAACAACATAATAATAATTATAATAATAATGATAATAAAAAACAACAATAATAATGATGATGATGATGATAATGAATAATAATGAATATGATATGATAATAATAATAATAATAATAATAATGATGATGATGATGATAATGATGATGATGATGAAAAATTGTTATTTATATAGTAATATTATTACTGCTAATTATAATAAATTAATAAAAAAGAACAAGATACAAGAACAAAACAATTATCGAAATAAAAGCGACAATAACACAATAACAGCACAAACAACTAAATAAAAATACTGTAGCAACTGCGTGCTATTTTCAGCCGCCGACGCCCTCCGCAACGATCGTATCGCAAGTATGCTACAGGCCCGCCAGGAGCGTGACCAGAGATCTCTAAACCAGGCCTTGAAATATTATTACTGCTTATTATAATAATTTAATAAAAAGAACAAGATACAAGAACACTTATCGAAATAAAAGCGACAATAACACAATAACACAATAACAGCGCGAACAACTAAATAAAAATGCTGTAGCAACTGCATGTTTTTTTCAGCCGCCGACGCCCTCCGCAACGATCGTATCGCAAGTATGCTACAAGCCCGCCAGGAGCGTGACCAGAGATCTCTAAACCAGGCCTTGAACGAGTTCCGATCACTGCACCAGCAGCCCAGCTCACGACGAGAGTGGGACCTCTACGACCCTGATTATCTCAAGAAGGACAAACCCGCTCGAGTCCACGACGATGATCCACGCTGTGGTATCTCTAGCATCCAGAAATTTGACGGTGAAGATCTCAACAGCAAGGTGAGTTCTCTGGTTTCTTTTGGGTCTTCTTTTTTTCTCCATGCTAAAACTCTTTAACTCAATGGAGTTACATATAAAACGTGTAATGGTTGGATATTTTGCTTGTGATGATTGATTCTTATACTTTTGTTGGTGATTTTCTTTTTTTTTCTTCTTAATATGCTTGTTTTTTTTGTTCTTGTTTTGTGGGGGGGGGGGGGGGGGGGGGGGTGAGTCATAAGGAAGGAAAAAAAGACGGCATAAGCTACAAGAAATTAATCTTTTGATTATGATAACTATACTCTTAGAATTATAAATGTTTTGTCTTTTTTGTTTACTTCTGTATTTTTTTCTCAGGCACGCAAAAAGTTCCAAAACGAACAGGCACGCAGCTGGCACGAGCAGCAGATGCGTGAGAGAGACCAGGCCAAGCGTAGCCAGGAAGCTGCCGATCGGCTGTACGAACTGAAGCAGAGGGAGCTCGATCAGCGAGCCATAGACCTGCAGAAGGCTGAGGAGGACTGCAGGCGTGCTATCAACATGGCCACTGCCGATTACAATAAAGCTTTGGTAGGCAGTTGGTTGTTTCTCTATAATCAGGAAATATTGTTTGATAAAACAGTTATCAAATTATTGAGAAAGAACTCAGAGAAGACATTCTGCTCTATTAAGCCTTCCTCAATACGAAAATAAAACACAAAAAATGGCTTTTTTACCCCTGCAGTACAGAAAAAAACATAGGGAAGGGTTCTTTTATAAATATATTTATGCTAGTTTAGATAAGTTTTAAGATACTATTTTAAACCCATACATTACATTCCTAATAATTTTACCAGACTTCTTTCGATACTTATTATTAATTCATTATTGGAAACCATCTTATTCAACTCCATTTTTTCAACATTATTTACCTTGGTTTTATCTGATAAGATTTATTATTTTATAAAATTCACTTGCCCACTCATCAACTCATCAGTGAGACAAAGTTCTAAAAAATACTTTGACCCTGAAACTGACTATATACCGATGCACTACGTCAATGGAAATAATTGATATACACCCCGCAGAACAACGAACAGTCAGAGCGCATGCGTCTCAAAGAACAGCAGGACCTGGATGACAAAATGACCGAGATCGCCAACAACATTTTCGGAGACATCCTCACAGAGAACCCTGCGGTGGCCCAGAGCGCGTTCGGCCCGCACCGCGTGATCACCGACCGCTGGAAGGGGATGTCTCCAGAGCAGATTGAGGAGATTCGCAGGCCCGCACCGCGTGATCACCGACCGCTTGGAAGGGCCCGCACCGCGTGATCACCGACCGCTGGAAGGGGATGTCTCCAGAGCAGATTGAGGAGATTCGCAACCAACAGGCCCGCCAGATGGCAGAGAACGAGGTCAGTACTCTGGGTTTTGTCAACACTTTCCGTCCCGTACCGAATTGCAAATTGAGTTGAGTTGGTTTCTTAACGTTCAACCTCAGCACTATATACACTGTATTGTGGATGGGTTGCAAGACTAACATCTGACAATTTAAAGTGCTGCCACACAGAGACAGCAGGGATGCCTGAACTCCTGTAACAGCCGATCACATCATACTGACTTCAGGTTAACCTGCTAAAACTTTTGTGAATGTGAAGCTTGATGGATAGGGAAAGCGTTCAAGTAGGCTCTATCTTACTTATGTTCAAGAGCACATCACTTTTAACCTGTTATAGCACAGAGTGATTGATAATCATTGTTTTGAGATTTGATGGAATCTTTGTATTCAAGCAACAGCTCTAAGAAGGTTTTGTAGAAAGCTTTGCATCACTATAATTCCTGCATGCGACTGAAATTATCATCTTTCTAAAAAGCTTGTGTCTAGAAACAGAGAATTCTGTTGAGATTGGTCTTCTATCTACATGCCAAATGATCGTCAAGTCTAATATTATATAAATTCTAGCTAGGTACAGAGCTTAGGTGATATCAAGCCTTAGATTTGAATCATTAATCTCGACATGTGTCTTAGAAACATTTCATGAGGAAAAGGTCAAGCCCTTACTTACTTATTTTTTAACACAACACTTTGCTTTAAACTTAGCGAGTTCCATAATTACCCCCCCCCCTCCACCCCCATCCTTCCCTCACATGTTTTTGCACCCATGCAGTTTATATTGATAATGAAAAGCTGACCACTCAAATTTTCCTTATGTAGAAACACGCGCTTGCTTCTCTCCAATCTCCCAGCGTCTGCGTCAGGAGGAGGAACTGCGCAACCGAGAGCACGAGCGCCAGGCCTCGGCGAACGCCCGCGCCGCGCTACTCATCGAGCGCGAACTCGAGCGCAAGCGCCGCGACATCCAGAAGGCCCAGGCGGACGAGAACCGACGTCTGGCCGCGGAGCAGAAGGCTCACCTGGACTTCCTCAACAAAGAGGTCTACACCAACCCGCCCTCAGCAGCCTACTTCATGCAGTTCAACACATCGACGCGATAGTTGGGGGGGTCTCACAATGGGATGTACACTAATTGTTTTAGGATTGGAATCTATTTGAATTCCTTGAAAAGAAAAAAATAGGAAAAGGTGTTGTAATAAGACAGAAGTATGTGAGTGTTATGGGGTAGAGAGTTGTTTTACAGCTACAAAAAATGATACCCAAATATCACAAAAGATTTTAAGAATATTTCTCGACTACATGATTATAGGGAGAATGCTAGGCTCGACATTAGACTCATAAGAATAATTGGATCACTGTTGAAGATTTGTTTCTTTAGATTTCTTTCTGGGTCGTCAATATGACAAAGAGGGGTAGACTTTTTTTGTGTCAAGTGATGGCTGCGTGGACAGCTGCTTGTATGGTCTGCATGTTGGTGGGTCTGAGGTAGGCTGTTCTCTCTGTCTATTGATGAGAGAATGAACGATGGTTGATATGCTTTTTAAGTTTGTGTCAGTGTAATTTGGCATCACGCTCTGTTATTGTATATCCTTTGGAATAACATCCATTCTTTACCAGAAGCTTAACTTTTACATTGTCTCTTTCTTTGTCTCTCTTTCCCCCTCTCTCTCTATCTCTGTCTCCGTTCCTCTCTCTATTCCTCCTCCCCTTTCATAAAGGAATTGAGGAAAAGTTTGTAAAGCCTAACAATTTTTAAGAGTCATATTATTAATTTATGTTGCAATTGATTTTAAAGGCAGAAATGAAATATATATACTGATACATTTATTCATAACAAATGAATAAAAAAATGACTTCATTGTTTGATTTTCGCCGTCTGCTAAAACTCACTTCTCCTTGTTTCCGACAAATGAAATAAGTTCTGATTAAGGTCTGTATAGGAGATAGCGTTTACTTTTCTCACTTACTGCGAGCGAGTGTCATGCTCTCACTAAGTGCAAAGTATCTTTTCATTATGTGAAAGCGCGGATGTGCCAAATGTCATGTATAGTGATAGCTGTGTGGCAGAGGGAATGAATTTTCGAAAATACTTAAGAAAATATACGTTACCATGCCTGCTTTCTTCTTGTTTTTTTATATCACATATATAAAAATTTTGATAAGTTCTATATACGAATATTTTGTCTTTTGATGCAGTATACAAATAAAATTCCAACTATTTGTTACTTAACCAACCGTTTTTATAAATTTCTTTTAATTTGTATATCTGACGATAGTTCGTTTCTGTTCCTTCATTTCATATGACTGGTTTATGGTTGGTAATCAATGTTAAAAAGCAATCACTTTACGTTACGATTGATACACAGGTTGGTGCTTATTGATCAACTCACATTGATTAATCGTACGTACTGAAAACTGTCCACCTTTGTTTGAGCCTGAAACATTCCAAACAGCCAAAACAGTGCTGATAAGAGTATATTTCAATTTATCTATTAAGTATAACAGTGAAAAAAAATCATGGATCTGTACACCTAAATAGACATGAGAAGTCACGCCTTGAACATTGTGACTAATAACTCACAGGCATTTCTGACTATCGCTGATGTAATGACATTTGGTAGGGATGCTTCATTCAACAGCTTTGGATCAGAAAAACTAAGCTCCAATTCTTGTCTAGTGCCTACAAATACTTGATTGTATCGTGTTTTCCAAGGTACATTGCATTTCTTTTTATCCTCACATTATCACAGTGTTTGCAGCAGCAAGAAATTTTTTAAAAGGACACGCTTGACTGATTTTTATCACTCCAAGCCAAACTCTTACCACCCAAACTCGGGCTACAACAAAAAAAACAACAAAAAAACAACAAAAACAAACAAACAAACAAAACAAAAAATTCATGGAAGGGTCTGGAATCAGGGTTTGAACTAGGGGAGGTAAACGTGTATTTTTATTTTGTAATCTTAATAGACAGTTCATGTTGGTTTATCTCTCCTAGTTTCGTGATTTTTTTTTTTTTTAAACTTAAAAATAAAATAATTCAGAGCCGCCGGGGTTCTAGATCTAATGCAACACACAAAAAAAAGCTTTTCTATTCGCCAATTTTAAATTTGACGGCATAGTTAGCCTATTCGTGCGTTGGTTCGTCGTATATATTAAAAAAAAAATATTAAAAACCTCAAACAAAACTATTTTAAAAAAGTATTTATTTATACTTTTGTATTCTCTATTTCGGTGGGGTTGGGGGGTGGGGGAGGGGGGGCAGGGGCATTGGTCTCATATTTTGAGAGTCCGCGTATCGAAACTCACGATCGGGGAAATGTGTGTCGTGTTTCTCTCCCAATTGGGCGAACTGGCTGGGTCGGTGTCAGTATAATGTTATACCTTAAATTTGCACTCTCTCGTTTGTGGCAGCAAGTAAATGGTCAGACAGTAATCTTAGGACCAGTCGCCCTGGAAACCCAAGAGATTGTAGAAGAGAAATTTCACCTACAAATTACAAATTAAGTTTACACAAAAAACGTGTGTGAATGACACTGATAAGAATTGTTGATAACTGGCAACTTTAATTCAATGAATACATTGTAGGTCAGAAGAAGTGAACATCGCTTATATGTTAACTTCCCCCATTTACCCTTTAGGAGAATCTAAAAAAAAAACAACAACAACTTCCATACAGCTAAGGGACCCAGAACGGGATACCTTTGCATTCGTTGTTCACATGCACAATCATTATACTGTGTACAGTAACAGTACCGGGTATCATAGATCCAAACCATTAGGGGGGAAACGAGATGGTATGAGCGGGGATCAAACCGAAACCTCTTCATTAGAAGTCACACGCTCTACCCGTGTGGTAATACGAAAGGCAATTAATGATATATAAAGGTAGACTTTATTCACCCATTTTTAATCGTCGCTCATTGACTTATATGTATTTAGAAGGCCCATATATTATATTCTCTTTTCAAGTTGTGTAGTCTTTCATACTTCATTCTGTTTTGTCTTTTTGTTTGTTTTTTGTTTTCGTTTTGCTTGAATTCTGAACATCCTACATCGATTTTTAAAAACCACCGAGTGAGAAGAGCATTACTTAGTGTTAAATCTATCGATTTTCTAAGCATTATTTTCTAAACCTGTCATTCTACAGTGGAACAAGCAGGACTTTGCAAAGATTATCGGGTTAGGCAACGCAAGACTAGATCTGCGAAAATTGCGCCAAAAAAGTGTATTTTTATACAGGTTTGCTTCTACATTCAGGCCTGTTTTTGCAGATTTTTATGCTCTTCTCAGGTTGTTAAATTTCAGTTTATGTTGTATTAAACATTCTGAAATGAAAAAAAAATTAGATTTAGGCCTCCATTAAAACTGTTTGTTTGCATACAAATCCGACTTCATAACGAAAAGATAAAACTGCCCTTATAGGAATATTGATTTGGGGTTATTTTTGGACATAGACAGAGTCAAAGAGAGGAGTAATAGATTAAACAATTAGTGCAATTGTCAAAAAAGTTGGTATTGGCAAACAGAATGTTTATAAATATAAAGAGAGAGAGAGAGAGAGAGAGAGATGGATAAATAGATAGATAGGCAGATAGATAGCTTGACTGATAAATAGATTGATAGGTAGATATTCTCAATTAGCAAGCACAACAATCCCCAAACCACCTCAGCCGTGAAGAAGACCTACCGATACTTAAGGGTATAAACTATCGAATTAATATTAATATCAATTTTAAAAAAGAAGGTATCCAGATCCTACATAAAAATAGTAAACAGGAATAGAATTAAAGTTAGCTACATTTGCCTCCGTAAACAATAAAAACAATAATGAACCACAAGAAGAACACCCTAGCAAAGTTTAACGTTAAGAAAAAAAGCTGACGAAGAACCAATACTCTGCGACTGCAGAATGAAATAAATATGTCAAATAAAGTGTGTTGCGTATAAAGCAACAGTCAAGGGGGGGGGGGGGGGGGGGGGGAGGGAGAGAGAAGAAGAAGAAGAAAATCGAAAGATGAGGAGAGTGTTATACTTATAGAGACACACACGCACACATATATAAATTAGGTCTCCAGATCCAACAGATTACATACAGAAAATAACAGAAATAGAATTAAAGTTAGCTACATTTGCCTCCGTAACATAAAATAAACAATAAAAAAATAATGAACCACAACAAGTACACTTTAGAAAAGTTTAACGCTAAAAAAAAATGCTGACGAAAAACCAAAACTGCGACTGCAGAATGAATTAAATCTGTCCACTGAGTGGCAACTGTCAAGTAAAGTACATTGTATATAAAGCCACAGTCAAGGAAACAAAACAAACAATGAAGGAACATACACGGGACTGACTGAGAACGAGTTTAAAACAAAATGCTGACATCATCGTTTTTAATGTTCTATTTAAATTTGCCGTAGTGCCGTAGCTATGATGAATTTACAGTCAGCGGTCTCGATGTTCGTAGCAAAAAGAAACAAAATAAAAGAAAAAAAAACATTAACAAAAAAAAAAAAAACAACAACACCAAAAAAAAAAAGAAAAAGTGGGAAACAAAACAGCCCTTAGAGTTGAATTATTATATTAGGCTTCTTACAATTTCAGTCAAAGGCCAAGAGATTTTATTAGTATGAAGGTACCGTGAAAACTGGATCTTTCCAGAATTTCCATGTCTGAGAAAATTTTATCTAGCGTAGCGTCCTTGGTTGGTCTCAGGCGCCCTGGTGGGGGGATTTTCCCAGATAATTGGTTTTACCTAGAGAGAGAGAGAGAGAAAGAGAGAGAGAGAGAGAGAGAGAGAGAGAGAGAGAGAGAAAGAAAGAGAGAGAGAGAGAGAGA
>RQTK01000880.1:193538-213813 GCA_003991915.1 Elysia chlorotica
CCCCCCCTCCCCCATTTTCCTCTCTCGCTATCTGAGAACAACACGGTTCTACTGCTCTATGGATGAATAAAGCAGATAGATCAATGTTCTCAGGGCACGATGGGCTTTTTTGACTTTTTGTTCACTGGGGTGCGGAAATTAAATTGTGTCCCTGGGGCGGAGCTAGGGCGTCCTGAGCCAGACTAGACTGAGTAGGCTGTACTAAGACAAATGGTAACAGCCATAGGCTTTGGAGGAATGCTTTGGAAATTTGAAATACTAATTTACATTGTGCAATATAGTAATTTAGTTCCAACTATTAATTTTGTTATCGAATTTTATATAGATTAAAATGAAACCTTAATTTTTTCTTAACCAGTGTATAATTGAGCGAATTATCTAAGGCAATTATATTATTAATTTTTGATTTAATAAAAAAAAACACAGCAACACACACACAAAAACACACACACACATATATAAAGGAAATCCTACTACACGATTCTCTCTCTCTCTCTCTCTCTCTCTCTCTATTTCTCTGTAATTTCGTATGCATGCATCTTTCTCTCTATCTCTCTCCCTCTCTGACTGTCTCTCTCTCTGCCTCTCTCCCACTCTGTCTCTCTGTGACTTTGACTGTATGTCTTTGTCTCTGTCTCTCTGTCTCTGTCTCTGTCTCTCTGTCTCTCTCTCTGTCTCTCTGTCTCTCTCTGTCTCTCTCTCTCTCTCTCTCTCTCTCTCCCCACTCTGTCTCTCTGTCTGTGACTTTGACTGTATGTCTCTTTCTCTCTCTGTCTCTGTCTCTCTCTCTACCTCTCTCCCACTCTGTCTCTCTGTCTCTGACTGTGCCTGTCTCTCTTGCTCACCCTCTCACGGGAGGTGGTTAAAAATGGACGCGACCTTTCCCAGGTGGATGAAGAGATGCACGTGAGGCAGGAATCTGTGTGTGGCAGCAGACTGAGTACCCTAACCCTAAACAAACTCTTACAGTCTTCGCTTCTCCCTCCTCAACCCTCCAGAGAAACCCCTATCATCTCTACCACGAGATCCCTTATCACTTTGTTATGCATGTTTCAGCCTGTCTCTCTATCTCTCTATGTCTCTCTCTGTCTCTCTCCCTCTCTGTCTCTCTATGCCTCTCTCCCATTCTGTCTCTCTATACCTCTGTCCCATTTTGTCTCTCTCAATTTCTGTCCCTCTCTATCTCTCTCTGCCTCTCTGCCTCTCTGCCTATCTGTCTCTCTCAATTTCTGTCTCCCTCTCTGACTCTCTCACTCTACTGCCTTTCCCTACATCCCCCCTCTCTCCTTATAGGAGATATCTACAACGGCTAAAAGGTAACAGCCTCTTCCCCCCCCCTCCCATCTCTCTCTCTCTCTCACTCTCTCTCTCTCCTTATGGGAGATATCTACAACGGGTAAAAGGTAACCCCCTCTCTACCCTCCAGTACAGGTAGATGTAAGCTCCATCCTCAGACCTCAGATCTTTCCCAGAGCCGAAGGCGGAAGAACTCCCCGGGCATCGTCCTGCGGTTCCACTTGCCTTCCTGTCGCACCTGATGAGCCCAAGTCTTGCTTTCTAACCTGACGTGGGATTCTGGGATACCGTAATACAGTCTTGGACGGATAGAGGGAGATGTGCTTTGTATATTAATATTATGTCTAGAGCCTAGATGCTGATACGCTTCTTACCTTAGATCTACACGAGAGCTTGTCTATGGGATATCATGTATATTTATCTTATGCACTGCTGTCGTGTTTAGTTTCGCATCGTTTTCATTCAACTTTGGGAATCTGCGTAACAGTTGACTCATACAAAGCTTAAGACTTTTAGAGCGCTGAAAGTGTTTGGTAATATGAGCGAACCATATGATATTTGTGTACGTTCATGATTTATTAATGGAAAAAAACAACCGGTAGATTTTAGCTTAATCGCTTGTAGTAAATTAATTTTGTACAGAGGGGAAATACACCAAATATCATCTGTGCACTATTACTGAAAGTTCAGCAAAGTTTGACGTTATTGAAAGATTGAATTTACCAAGTTTGACCTTACTAAAAGATTTGATTACCTAGTGTGACGTTATCAAAAATTTTGATTACCAGGTTTGACGTTTTTGAAAGATTTGATTACATGTACCAAGTTTGACGTTATTGAAAGATTTGATTACCAAGTTTGGCGTTATTGAAAGATTTGATTACCAAGTTTGACGTTATTGAAAGATTTGATTACCAAGTTTGACGTTATTGAAAGATTTGATTATCGAGCTTGAGGTTATTGAAAGATTTGATTAGCAAGCTTGGCGTGACTAAAAGATTTGATTACCAAGTGTGACGTTATCAACAAATTTGATTACCAAGTTTGACGTTATTGAAAGATTTGATTACCAAGTTTGACGTTATTGAAAGATTTGATTATCAAGTTTTGCCGCCCAGTGCCCCAGTACACGTGAAAAGTGAAGCGAGGGGAGCGCTACGAGAGGGCATCTACATTCGACATGATGTCCGACAGTGAAGATATGGTAAGTTCATCTCAGTTATGCTGCTGTTACCCTCGATAGCACAATCTCCTACAATTATATTGCGGCTAGAAAAGCGATAGCAACCTAAATCACACATGCTTGTGGCGAACTTAATTAGTAGAGCGTTGGTCTCCAGATCGGGAGGTCCACGGTTCGAACCACACGATCGGACAAAATTTATGTCTGATTTCCTCCCCCATAACTAATTTGGTCGGTGTCAGTTTAATGTGCACGACTAAGACAGGAATCCATGTCTCCCTGCCCTATTTCATGTGTGGCAGCAATATAAAATTACTATTGTGAGTCGTCAGTCTTGGGGCCAGTCCATAATAATTATAGCCCACGATAGTGCTGACATTCAACGCAAAATCAGTTCAACTCAATTCATCCCTCGTTTGCTTGATCTAAAACGTCCAATGTCAGCTTTCTGATTTCAAGCTATACTACGAGTACTGTGGATGGGTCTCAAGACAATAGTATTGTAAGTGTTGCCACACAGAGATAGTGCGGGCTAACCATGACCCCTGCATCAGTCGCTCACATTGTACTGACACGCGAAAACAGTACGAAAATAGTAATAGCAAACTACCAAACATATGCCTATAACTGTCAATTTCCCAATCGCTCTGTCTTTTTTCTGCATTTTACCATGTCCAATAAATGTCTTTCTCCTTGAAATCTTGATTCCATGCCACGATTGTCGGTATATTAGTGTGACCTTAAGCTGGTCCTCTTCTAAGAATGTAAGTTATTTAAATATCGGTGAGGATGACGTTTTTGCCTACGTAATTTTTATCTCAGTGTTCTAAAAAGTCATAAACTAAAACTTATTATTCCTTGCGTTTTAGTTTCATAGGTAGTCAACATTAGACCATATTATAGAAGCACAGCAATACTTATTACTGAAATCACTAGTACTCCAAAATCAATAAGGAACCAGTCTTGACTCAGGTATCAACAACAGAGCAATAGCGCTGTCAACGTTTTTATGTCCTGTAGCAATAATTATAATTAAGGAATACACACTGTTTCAAATTTTCACCCATCAAAATTACGTTTCTTTTTTACTATGCATCTGTGTGTATCGCCACTAGCAGCTTAGTTACGATAACCTTTGTTTTGTTTCCATTGTACTTTCTGCGCCTCTTTCCTGCTCTCACTAGCTAGAGTGAGAGCGAGGGAAAGAGAAAGTGAAAGAAAGAAAGATAGAGAGAGAGAGAAAGAGAGAGATATACAGAGAGAGAGAGTACACGTGAAAAGTGAAGCGAGGGGAGCGCTACGAGAGGGCATCTACATTCGACATGATGTCCGACAGTGAAGATATGGTAAGTTCATCTCATTAATGCTGCTGTTACCCTCGATAGCACAATCTCCTACAATTATATTGCGGCTAGAAAAGCATAGCAACCTAAATCCACACATGCTTGTGGCGAACTGGCTCAATGTGTAGAGCGTTGGTCTCCAGATCGGGAGGTCCACGGTTCGAACCACACGCTCGGAGAAAATTTATATGTCTGATTTTCTACCCTATAACTGGTTTGGTCGGTGTCAGTTTAATGTGACGACTTAGACAGAAGTCCAGCTCCCGCCCTTTTCTCGCGTGTAGCAGCAAAATATACTATTTGAGTCGTCAGTCTTGGGGTCCCGTCCTGCAATATCATTCCTATTATAGGCTTGCTAAACGTCCTGTCACTGACAAGCTATACTAGTACTGTGGATGGGCCTCAAGACAACAATATTGTAAGTGTTGCCACACAGAGATGGTGCGGGCTTACCATGACTCCTGCATCAGTCAGTCACATTGTACTACAAGACCACCAGTTGGGATCGACAAAACTAATGATTTGTTCATCTCAAAAACAGTATGTGCAATATATATCAACGAGAAAAGTAATAGAAAACTACCAAACAAAATTTATTGCCTGTAACTGTGGATTTTCCAATCGCCCTGTCCGAACTTTTTTCTGCATTTTACCATGTCCAATAAATGTCTCTCTCCTTCAAATCTTGATCCCATACGACGATTGTCGGTATTTAAGTTTCATCTTAAGCTGTTCCTCTATTTGTTTTATCTAAGTCTATCCAATCTGTTTATTGATTTATTCAATGTTTATTAGTTAAATTTTCTAAGATTGTAAGTTATATAAATATCGGTGAAGATAACATTTTTGCCTACGTTAATTTTAGCTCAGTGTTCTAAAAGGAGAGAGAGAGAGAGAGAGAGAGAGAGATAGAGAGAGAGAGAGAGAGAGAGAGATAGAGAGAGAGAGATAGAGAGAGAGAGCAACACGAAATACTGAAAGCCCGACGTAAACATTGGTCATGAATTGATGAATGTTGGTTGTTAAAGAGCACTACATCCCTTTCTCTCTCTCTCTCTCTCTCTCTCTCTCTCTACCTCTACCAGAGAGTAAATACATACTAGGAGAACCGAAATGAAACATCGGTCATGAGTTGATAAATGTTGGCTGTGAGAGATCACTCTCGATCGCCTGCCTCATTTGTTACTCACCACTGTACGTACCTAAAGGCTGTGGGTACTGTATAGTCATTCCAGTTGTCCTAGCTTTGTGGGGATGGTAGATTTAGGAACACAATAAGAAGCGAAAGTACCAAAATAGTGTACACATTACAGAAAATGCAGTACCACCAGTAGCCTATCCAACATGTAAAAATTAAGCTGTGTTTTATACCCTTGTCCCTAATGAATACTTTAGACTTTGTCCTTGATTTTGTCTCTTTTTTCGATTTTAACTTATCTCTTCTCACTCCACCCTCCTCTCTCTCTCTCTCTCTCTCTCTCTCTCTCTCTCTCTTTCTCTCCCTCTCTCTCTCACCCTCTCTCTCTCTCTCTCTCTTTCTATCTCTCTCTCTCTCTCTCTCTCTCTCTCTCTCTGTCTCTCTCTCCATATTTCTTTTTTTTTCCTCTTTCTTTATTGATTTACTTCTTCTCTCTCCCCTTTCTCCATGTTAATCTATCGAACTGTTTACTTTCTGCTTTATTTTTTTTGTACATAAAAGTATTAATTTAGTAGCCCGCGTTGTCGTTGATGTCGAAGAAACAAATTTAAAGCATGACCTCAGATAGTCACATGACAAAAATACCTTAAACTAGTCGTCTCACTCGCACTCTGAAGGCGAGGTGTTCAGGAGTAAAAAGACAAAACAAACCAGAACGCGAACTTTAAAATACTCAGGCTGATTTACTTTAGTGAAAGATGAGTTGTCTTTTACTTAAAAAAGGGGTAGAGAAGGTAAAATTTATAATGACTTTTCAATGCTAGAACTTTCCAGACGTTCTTCCCCAGTAAACTTACACCTCGCCTTCAGAGTGCGAGTGAGACGACTAGTTTAAGGTATTTTTGTCATGTGACTATCTGAGGTCATGCTTTAAATTTGTTTCTTCGACATCAACGACAACGCGGGCTACTAAATTAATACTTTTATGTACAAAAAAAATAAAGCAGAAAGTAAACAGTTCGATAGATTAACATGGAGAAAGGGGAGAGAGAAGAAGTAAATCAATAAAGAAAGAGGAAAAAAAAGAAATATGGAGAGAGAGACAGAGAGAGAGAGAGAGAGAGAGAGAGAGAGAGAGATGGGATGGAAGAGATTAGTTAAAGGTGAAAACAGAGACAAAATCGAAGACGAAATCTTAGGTATTCATTAGAGACCAAAATATAAAATGCAGCTTATTTTTCCATGTGGAATAGGCTATAACTGGTACTGCATTTTCTGTAATGTGTACACTATTTTGGTACTTTCTCTTCTATTGTGTTCCTAAATCTACCATCCCCACAACGCTAGGACAACTGGAATGACTATACAGTACATTGATAGGGTCAATTTTAAGCATAAAAAAGGTATAACTTTAGTATGCGTTTAAAATGTCCATGGAAGGTGCTCCCCTTGGTTTTGGGAAGATTGTTCCATACTTTGGGACCAAGATGGTAAAAGAATCGCTGACCTGCTGATTTATAATTTCTATGTGGTACAACAAGGATGGTTTTATCAGCTGAAGATCTAAGCTGCCTAGCAGGTACATACATCTTTAGACAGTCAGAGATATATGTAGGTGCCATCTGATTGAGACATTAATAGGCCTAGCAAATTATGCACAACTTGTACAGTATCCTTTGTATACAGGCAGCCAATGTAGATGGTGTAGAATAACCCTAATATTAGCAAGAAAACCAAAATCAAATTATAACTTTTAAAGTATACAGGTAAAGGCCTAGATCTAGTTGCTCATGGCGCTTTCCATCTTTATAAGCCGGAGATCGATTAGATCTTAAGCTAAAATGTAAAATAGATAATAATAAATAAAAAAAAATCGGGATTTTCCCTGGAAAACGGGAGGTTCAAGAGATAATATCGCTTCTATAAGATCAGACATAGAACAACCTGAGATTAGCAACTTGCAAAAAACATGGACTTATTCATGGCAGCGTGTACAAATCTGCTAACCTCCCTTAATAAATTCGTAATTTCCCTCATTTTATTACACTTTGGCGTGTATATTTGTACACCATGTTGTACGAGGCGGTTTGCAGACCTGTCTGTATGATAACCTACAAAGTCACGTAACCTTTATGTGTATACGCTGAACCGCCGAGGGAGATTATAACACTAGATTAGCATTATGCATCAGCCTTTACTGGCCAACATTTGGGATCGTAAGTACAACGTCACCGCAACTTAAAACTCGTCGTAGGCCTTTTTATTGGCATATTATGTTAAAACAATTCGTAAACCTAACAAAGTTGTACTTATAACATTTGGAACATAGGCATATCATTGATAAAGTTTGCCCGCTTAAAAAAAAATGAAAAGCAAGTAGATGCGTAGTAATGATCTTAGGTGTATCGCCACACGAGAGGTGCTACATGAATGTAAGATGGAGGTTTTTATGGCTTTTATTAAGATCTGGTAAAAGATTAAAAATAGGCTACACCATCTGGCATTGAAACAAATATGGCTCGAAACATTATAACATAACTTTAGCTTTCCTACGATCAGGCAATAAAAACTTTACTGGCGTTCGTTCTCTACTGAATCGGTTGGTGTCAGTATCATAGCAAACTCTTTTCAGGTTAAATCTTTCAATACACTCCGCCAGTGCCACATTGTTTTAAATAAACAGCATTCAACATCCTTTTTGTGAATTTTGACAATAAAGTTGTAAGAAAAACAAGGGGAAAACAATTGAAAAAACTTATATTTTTGGTTGTTGTTGTCGCAAGTTTCATATAACATTTTGCTTTTCGGTGTTTCTGCTTTTCCAACTTCAGTATTGCCTAGTTCTTAGATAAAAAAATATTTCAATATTAAACAATTAATTATACCCCGACATTGTTATACTGCTCGAATGAATACCATCCAACAATCTTTCTAAAAAGTTTGACAAAAAATTATTTGAAAAAAAAATACAAAAAAACAACAAAAACAACAACAACACTAATATTTCTCTTTTTAAACTTTCAATATTTTCTGAAGTTCTGGTATAGAGCTTTTTTTTTTTTGCAACGGATGCGGAAGTGAATTTAATAAACCAATCAACTATTTTCTCCTTTATTGCTGGTTAGAATATTATTGTTGTACCAGACTCCATTGTGAAGTTTGAGTAAAAAGACTTTGTCAGTCTCTTTGTAATCCTGCTTTTTGTTAGCCTTTACATTTTTCTTCAATCGTTCGATGTTTAATTAATTTGGCTTTGCGTTCTTTTCGTTCTTCACAAAGTATTTTTGTTTGCTGTTAGATGATTGTTGATTGTTTTTTTTTTCTGTATGGTTGAATGTATGCCACACAATCTGATCTAACTCTCTCTCTCTCTCTCTCTCTCTCTCTCTCTCTCTCTCTCTCTCTCTTTCATCACACTCTCTTATCCCTCCCTTTTCTACCTCTGACCTGCTAATTTCTAACATGCAAAATTATCCCATTGTTTATATTTTATTTGAGTAGATTTTCTACCGCAGTTTTTTTTTCTCTTCTAAAAATTTTTTTCTGAAGAAAAACAATATTATATGTGATATTGGTTGCATCTCTCCGTTTTGGAATAGCTCCCTAATTCGTATAATATAATTATCTATACTTTGTTCACCTTTTTCCTTTATATCTGCCTCTTTTTCTGATATTTGCCATTCTTTCTGTTTATCACGATTTTTTTCTGCATGTGACTTTCCCCATCTGATATTGTCTCGCTCACTCTCTACCTATTTTTATACCCATCTATTTATGTAATCATCTATCTATCTATCTATCTATCTATCTATCTATCTATCTATCTATCTATCTATCTATCTATCTATCTATCTATCTATCTATCTACCTATTCTATTCTATTTTATCTAATTCGACCCCCCCCCTTCTCTTTCTCTCTCTCCCTCTCTCTCTCTCTCTCTCTCTCCCTCCCTCTCTTTACCTCTCCATCTATCTACCAATAACACTCAGACAATGTGACATTGCCTTGTTGTTATTTTCCCTCACGCTAAGTTCCAACTCCTGTTTTAAAAGCCACATCGACTTTCTCTTAAGACGAACCCCAGACGCTCTAATGGAGTGTCTGACGAGGCTGTGCAGAGATGCATGTTTTGTCTCAAACTCTTCTGCCGAGTCCAGTTACATTACGACCCTTTCTTTATGTAGTAGCAGAAGCAGCACCTCTCTGTTCAAATGTTCGAAGTCCCGCCTTGTAGAACATTGTAATGGCAATTTTACTCAAAGTTATTTGTTCCGGGTTAATTCTTATTGAATATTGTTATTGCTCATCTCTCCTTACGTAGGTCCAGCTTTGTTAGTATTACTGTATTACGGGGTTGCAAATGATTGCCCCGAGAAGTGGCCCAATTGTGGCCTTCATGAATACAATGCACTAGTAGCAACGGTGACTCTTTTTATTTCTCAAATTTGTAAAAGCATAAAAATTTTATTAAAATGGTCAGAGTTGTTAGGATTTGTATTTCCGACACGTCAGCACAGTAATGATGTATTCAGTATACTAAGTACAACAATAGCAACGATGACTCCTTTTGTTTGTCTAATAATATTGGCAAACGCGTAAAAATTGCCCTCAAAATATTCGGGTAAAACTGAAGAAAATAATGACGCCGCAGTTAAAAAGATGCACGTGTATGTAGCCAACTAGAGTTTGTATCCACGACCGGACAACAAAGTACGGCTAAATTGTGCCCATAATGTCTCATAGACAGGTAATATGGTGCGCTACTGGCAACCTCCGCCCTGTCTCGTGTGTGGCAGCACATAAAATTGTCAGACGTCCGTCTTGAGGCCTGTCCACAATATAGCCTTTATAGTGCTGCTGTTGGACGTTAAACCAACCCAATCGAACAACCAACCAACTGGTAACACTGATTCCGTTTACATTTTTTTTACTTCTCTGATAAGCAAAAGCATAAAAACTGCGCATTAAATGGTCGGTTAAAATTCAAGAGTAATATTCAGCATCTTATAAAATCTCTATATGCATACAGACATCGACTGGTTAGAATTAGAGTTTGTTTTTACGGCACCAGGGTGTACTTTTAATCTCCCCTTGAGGGAACATGCCTTTCTGTATTCTGTGTGTCTTGTATAAAAAGGTCGGTTAAAATTGAAGCGTATATATACAGCAGTTATCTTTGTCTAAACCCTGAACGTCGCCTTATCGCGATGGTATTAAAAATGTCCTTGTCCTGACAAAGGTCAAAAGATAAACGCACATTCATCTTCTGTCTGATTTTGGCAGTAGAATAGATGTAAAGGTATGGGGGTTTGCTCTTTATATCTTTCTTTTGTTCGCTCTCTCTCTCTCTCTCTCTCTCTCTCTCTCTCTCCCCTCCCCCCACTTTTCCATTCTCTCTTTCTTTCTCTCTCTCCCACTCTTCCACTTTCTCTCCCATGCTTTCTCCCCATTCTCCCACTCTATCTCTCTTTCACTGTCTTTCTCTCTCTTCCACTCTCTCTCTCCCACTCCCTTTCCCATTCCCTCCCGATCTCTGTCTGTCTGTCTGTCTGTCTGTCTTTCTCTCTCTGTCTCTCTCTCTCTCTNTCTGTCTCTGTCTGTCTGTCTGTCTGTCTGTCTGTCTGTCTGTCTGTCTCTCTGTCTTTCTGTCTCTCTCTCTGTCCCTCTCTATGTCTCTCTCCCCCCTCTCTCTCTCTCTTTTCTATCTCTTTTCATTCTTAAAACTTATTTTCTTCATCTTTAGAGAAAATTCCAAACGCAAATTAATTTGAAATCATGCACTTATCAAATATCAGGGCTTTTTTTGTTTGTTTTTTTTTTTCATTTACTGTGAAAACAGTCTGTGACGTAGGAAAATAAATTTTTGGCGGTTTGTCATTTTTAGCTTTATCAACATTACTATATCGACCACTAATGTGTTTTCTTGCTAAACACCAAGCCTCGGCATTTTTTAATTTACTTTAACAGAAAAAAATGCTAATTTTGTTTACCGCTTTTTAAGAGGACATCTCGCCTTCTACGCAGGACAGAGATTTGCGAGTTTATCTAAAGTTAGATTTGAGTTTATCACGCATTTGTTTACTTTTGCTTTCATTGTACATGTACTTAATATAACATTATGTTTCATAAAAGTTTGTTTTGAATATTCTTGGTCTAAATTGAGCAAGTTTCTACCTTTCTATCACAATCAGTACGGAGAGAAAGTCTTTTAAGACCTTCCCCCTTTTTTCTCACCGTGCAGTGCAAAGTAATTCTGTTTTAAACCTCTTAGCATTGTGGCACAAGTGGTAGAGCATTGGTTTCATAATAGGGACGCTCTCGGTTCAAACCCCACGATAAGATACGTTTTTTCACTTTCGAATTTCATTCCCTGAATTGTTCTTTTTGTGTGTGGTGTCAGTATACTTTTAATGCCCAGCTGAGACAGAAGTCCTGGTATCCCCGCATTTTTGGAATAACCCTTTGTGAAAATCTCATTCTCTTTATGGTATACTCGGGTTTTTCCCTCTATCACCCCCTGAAGACACAGCTTGGAGATATAAAGCAGGAATGGTGATTCATAAAACAGTCCAGGAACCGGGAAAGGCATGTGTTTCTGATTTTACCGCCCTCTGGTTATTGTAATCTCCAGGTCACTCTATTACTGGTCGTGCCTTGGAACAGAATGATGATGACTGTACTCTGGAAGTTTTATACGAAAAAATAACAACAAAAAAAGACACTTCTATTTGCCACATAACAA
This sequence comes from Elysia chlorotica, assembly GCA_003991915.1. NCBI lineage: Eukaryota > Metazoa > Mollusca > Gastropoda > Plakobranchidae > Elysia > Elysia chlorotica. The sequence goes on from RQTK01000880.1 coordinate 205,242, forward strand.
TGATGTTAGAAGAATATTGGTGGATAGCTAAGAGTGTTAGCAAAGTCTGTTTCGGGGGGGACAAGTTTGGAATTAGATTTCGAAATAATTGTGAATTCACCAAAAGTGGCGGAACGCAGAAGACTAGGGGACGTATGTACAACAACGTTGTACTTTACGACTTGTAAGAAGAATGCCATAAAGAAGGTTTGCGACGAGACGTAAGCTACTGCGACGTTGTACCTACGACCGGAGAATTGTAACTTGGGTTTAGATTAGACCATCAAGGAAAAGGAGAGAGAAGTGCCAAACGGTGCACACTGTTCTAGTCTTTCAAAGAGAATATTAGGTGCGCGAGAGTTTTTAGATCTACTCAAAGAGAACATTAGGTGCGCAAAGTGGACAGTCTTTAGATCTACTTAAAGATGTTGGTATGGTGTGTCTGCTTCTAGAATGTCTCTACTGCCTTCCAATAAAGTGCTGTAACTTTTGGCGAAATCTCGTTGCCAATAAGTTTGTAATGTATAGACCTATGTAAAGACTTTTCTTATCGATATAGTCGCCATGAGTAACGCAGGATTGGCTGAGATAGAAGTCTTGGCAATCTTCCTCTGTCCCCGTGTGGCAGCATGTACAGTATTCAGACAGAGTTTTGGGATCCATCTTCAATATAATATAATTACTGGTGTTGTTCATTAAGAGACCAACTAATCATATATTTTGTAATCACCCTTTGCCCTTCAATTAAAAAAAAAAATTTCCCCAGGCATTAAAAAAAAGCAAAACTGTTACATTTTTCTGCCTTTTTGTTTCGGTCATATTTATAATGCTGATGGCCTAGAATTTACTCAAAATGTGCTCAAAGCCGGAAAGAATTATCTTGCTAAAAATAGAGTGAAATTAATTTATTTTCCAGTGGGGTGCATCTTTTAGACATCTTCCTTACCTTTCTATACAATTGAATTATCACCCTCGCTTCCTGCACAGGGAACTTTCTAGACCATTTTCCATGCAGTCTCTTTACCTTTCTCTTCCTCGTTTTGTTTTTCTTTATCAATTACACCCCTAAAATCTGCTTTACCATCTTCGTCCATTCACCTGAGCCATTTTCCTTCTAATTTAGCATGATATTTTTCCCACCATTTTTTTCTTCTAAAATAATTATGTTTATTTCAAAACCACTTTAATTCCAAGCCATTTGACGTCATCAATATTTGCCGGTTGTGATGACGTCAGCGGGTATATCCACCTTCCGTCTGGTCTATTTTTAACTCAAGTTCATCTCTATCTATAATAATTATTATGATTGTAACTACAGTCTCTTTCAAAACAACTGTGCAAGGCAATTTAAAACCGTTTTTTTACGGCGCTAGCTAATGAAAGAAAAAGAAAAGGAAAGTAAAAAATAAAAAAAACAAAACACAAGACAAACAAAACAAGCAAACAAAAAACCGCACTCACAGGAAGGGAGTATGAATAACAGAAACGGAAGCGAAGCCGAACGAAAACTACAAAAAGTCGAGATCGCTTTTCACACAGACAAACTGTGGAGTTTTGCCTTACGTAGATTCTTAATGCCTCAGGTGGCAGGTTTAACATATACCTTCAAAACTGTAGGTAGCCTAAACGTTAATTTTTTAAACATGAGAGAGACAGAGATAGAGACAGAGATAGATAGAGAGAGCTAGAGAGAGATAGAGAGAGACAGAGAGATAGAGAGAGAGAAAGAGAGAGAGAGAAATAGAGATAGAGAGAGAGGTAGACAGAGAGAGAAATAGAGATAGAGAAAGAAGGAGAGAGAGGTAGAGAGAGATAGATAGAGAGAGAGAGAGAGAAATAGAGATAGAGATAGAGATAGATAGATAGATAGAGAGAGAGAGAGAGAGAGAAGCCTCAACAAGTGATAGGAAATAAACCAGCACAATCGAGATCTATTAAGAGAGATAGAGAGAGAGAGAGAGAGAGAGAGAGAGAGAGAGAGAGAGAGAGAGAGAGAGAGAGAGAGAGAGAGAGAGAGAGAGAGAGACAGACAGAGACACAGACAGACAGACAGACAGACAGACAGACAGAAACAGACAGACATACAGACACATATTGAGTGAGTGGTAGAGAAAAATCTCAAACAGAAGCCTCAACAAGTGATAGGAAATAAACCAGCACAATCGAAATCTATTAAAACCACAGCACTGACACTGGAGCGATTGAACGCACTCGGTGTTTACATCTGCACTGGTCTGGTCGTACAACTCCAGGTTACCCAAACATTGTTGAACACTTGTTCTCCATACCCGTAACAGAGCATCTCCACAGCGTTACCGTTTACCAAACTAACTCTGTTTCGCTAGAATTCTTCCTGTTTAAATACCGGTAGAGAGTTTCTTGATGCAACAAGTAGGGAATAAATGGGGTGCTCTAGCGGGGTTCGAACCACTGACTTCCAGCGTCGAAAGCCGATGGTCCAACCGCAGCACTAGCACCCCCAACCCTTCTGGCTAAGAGCGTGATTGTATGTTTCGTAAACGAATTCGAATTCCCGACTTCAATAAGTGAAAGGATTATACATTCTCTCTCTCTCTCGCTATCTGTCTCTCTGCGTATCTGTCTCCGCCTTTCTCTCTATCTACTTATATTTCTCTCTGCCTCTCTGTCTCTCCTACTCTCTCAAAATATAAGAACAAAAACACATTTGTATTGATCCTTTATGTTATTTGGCCAGCCTAATTAAAACTTCCCTCCACCTGAACTGAAGGCCACGGGTGATACTGGACCCGCTGTACGAGTCATGCACCTGGTAACCACCATCTAACAAGCACCCCCATCCAGGGAGGGCTGACACAAAGATTTGCCCACAGAGACATGGCAGGGATACCATGACTCCAGTCTCAGCCGGCCACATGAAACTGACACCGACCCAACCAGTAGGGGACGAAGTCGCCAGAGCGGGGCTCAAACCACGGACCCTCTGCATCGAGAGCCGATGTTCTATCCCAGGACCACCGCGTCCCCCCTAATCACTCTTTAATTAGCATATCGATGCCGCAATGGCCTAGAAAAAGATTCACCATGACCCCCCTCATAAGCTCCTGTCTGTTGGGTGTGGAGGAAACGAACCTAATCTTTGTTTGTTTTACGCCTCAGCAGTGAAAAAGAAATCACGTCTCCTTCCATCTTTTCTTTCATAATGTTTCAAGCAGGAGGTGCATGTTCAAGGAGGCGTTGCACCCGTTTTTAACTTTTTATATATTCTTTATGTCTAGCTCGTTATAATAACATCCCGAGGTGTTCGTCTCCGACATCTATGTTTATAATATTCTCTAAACGCAATCTTAAGGAAGACCTTGTTGGTTTGTTAGCTGGACTACCGTGCACTAACAGTGCCGGATTTATTCGACTCAGTTTCCTTTACGGTTATTCCCGTTACTTTTGGTTTTCATGACACAAATCGTTCTAGTCCTGAGGGGAGATTTTACCCAATCCGTAGGTTTACGCTGATTGTGAACATGACGAAACCAAAATATGAGTTTTTACTTTCAGAGTTGATAAAGAGTCACCCAAAATATCGCGGGAAGGAAAAAAGAGATGATATTATTTCTTTTTCATAAAACTAAAACGTTGAAGAGTTCCCGTGGCGCACTTGGTAGCGCTCTGCATTGGCAAAAGTCAAAATGTCAGTTGGTGGCTGATGGTCTCGTCTCCGTATACGGGTCTTCAAAAAATCAAAGAGATTTACATTGATCTTTAGTCACAGAAAAAAATCCACTTTTACAAAGGTTTCAGGTAAGGCATCTGTCATCAAACTTACCAGGTTACCCAAACATTGTTGAACACTTGTTCTCCACACCCGTAACAGACCGTCTCCACAGCGTTACCGTTTAGCAAACTCTGTTTCGCTAGAATTCTTCCTGTTTAACTGCCGGTAAGGAGTTTTTTGATGCAACAAGTAGGGAATAAATGGGGTGGTAGAGCGGGGTTCGAACCACTGACTTCCAGCGTCGAAAGCCGATGGTCCAACCGCAGCACTAGCACCCCCAACCCTTCTGGCTAAGAGCGTGATTGTATGTTTTGGAAACGAATTCGAATTTCCGTCTTCAATAAGTGAAAGGATTGTACATTCTCTATCTGTCCCTCTGCGTATCTATCCCCTCTGCCCCTCTGCGTATCTCTCTCCATCTTTCTCTCTATCTACTTATACATATCTTTCTTTGCCTCTCTGTCTCTCCTACTCTCTCAAAATAATTATGTTACTTAGCCAGCCTAATTAAACCTTTCCTTCCACCTGAACCGAGCGTCACGGGTGATATTGGACCTGCCGTACCCGTCATGCACCTGGTAACCACCATCTAACAAGCACCCCGCTCCCGGGAGGCCTGACACAAAGATTCACACACAGAGACAGGGCAGGGATACCATGACTCCTGGCTCAGCCGGCCACATTAAACTGACACCGACCCAACCAGTAGGGGACGAAGTCGCCAGAGCGGGGCTCAAACCACGGACCCTCTGCATCGAGAGCCGATGTTCTATCCCAGGACCACCGCGTCCCCCTTAATCACCCTTTAACAAGCATATCTATGCCGGAATGGCTTAGAAAAAAAATTCACCATTACCCCCTCATAAACTCTGTCTGTAGGGTGTAGATGAAACGAACCTAATCTTTGTTTGTCTTACGCCTCAGCAGTGAAAAAGAAACCACGTCTCCTTCCATCTCTTCTTTCATATGTTTCGAGCAGGAGGTGCATGTTCAAGGAGGCGTTGCACCCGTTTTTAACTTTTTATATATTCTTTATGTCTAGCTCGTTATAATAACATCCCGAGGTGTTTGGCTACGACGTTTATGTGTATGATATTCTCTAAACGCAATCTTAAGGAAGACTTTGCTAGTTTGTTAGTTGGGCTTCCGTGCACGGACAGTGCGGGATGCCTTCGACTCAGTTTCCTTTACGGTAATTCCCGTTACTTTTGGTTTTCATGGCGCAAATCGTTCTAGTCGTGAGGGGAGATTTTACCCAATCCGTAGGTTTAAAGACAATTGTAAACATGACGAAACCAAAATATGAATTGTCGCTCAAAAAGCGCGGGAACGATAAAATACTTGATTTTTTAAATATTTTTTTTCATTAAACTAAAAATTTAATGTTTAACAGTTCCCGTGGCGCACTCCGTCGCGCTCTAAAAGATAAGAATGTCAGCTGGTGGCTGGTGGTCTCGTCTCCGTATACGGGTCTTCAAAAAACCAAAGAGATTTGCATTGATCTTCCGTCACAGAAATAAATCCATTTTACAAAGGCTTTAGGTTAGGCATCTGTCATCAAACTTTGAAAAATTCAGTTGTACACGAGCAGACTTGCTATCAATCACAAAGGGGTTGTATAATCATGCATACGATCAGGTGCTCAGATGTTAATATGTTTTCATTACAACAACTGTTTACTATAGGAGGCCTGTACAGTATATACACTCTGGCAGAAAGAAATTCATCAATTCGTTACTTCTTACCACATTTTATTTTTAGTTTAAAATATTGTTTATAGATTTAACGACTTTGCTTCATTTTTTCCTTGTATAAGCCTAACTTTATTATAATGATACATTAAACAATAAATCAATTTAAAAAAAACTTTTGAATTGTTTTCATTAATTGATTTATTGTTTTATTGTCAAGTCAGCATATCTGTAAAATAGCAGATATAATCTATTTAGAGTTTGTAAATAAATTATAGCTATATCAGGTGGATGTATATGTAATAATAGTTTTACATAAAAACCATTGTTTCCTAAAAGGTCGTAGTAGAAGAAAAACTCATTATGTAGCTTCTGCTAAGAAAGAAAAGTTCTAAACATTTTACAGATTTAATGACTTTCTGTCAACCACCCTCTGTATGGGCCTTACAAGTACAATGCAACAATAATTCACTGATTTAAAGTTTTCATAGCCAAACACACATACACACACACACAGACACACGGACATATTTTCCTTTCACCTCACATTTAAGATGACTAACGACATAAAGCCCTAATACAGTTTTCTAAATTAGGATGCAACGCAATAACAAATTATGTATAAAAAATCTAGATAACAAAAGGGAAAATGGAAAAGGGTAAGGGGGGTTCTTGATACCCCGTAGACGTTAAATTAGGAGAGAGGGCTTCGACTTTCCAACCAAAGATTACATTAGAAAGTAGAGGAATTATTTATTATAATCTGTCAGTGTAGGGGTAGTACTGTGGAGGCTGCAGCCATACTCCTGCGCTCTGAAAGGTCAGGATGGTATACGATTAAGTTTAGCCAAAACCTGCAGTAAAGTAACAATAGAGACGACCTTGGTTTATTCAAGATTTAAAAGACTAACAGCTGCCAACTCGCCCATGCACCAACAAAGTGTACATTTTAGACAATATTTAGATAATATAAATAAATGCATAAAAAAGGGTGGGGGGACTGGCGCAAGTGGGAGAACGTTTGTCTCACTATCGGAATGTCTTTGGTTCGAAACCCACGATCCGCCACACAAATTGATTTTTTAAATTTCACCCGGTTGAGGGACCAACGCTTTACAACTAGAGCTCAATCGAGATCAACCCAGGGTTACCACAAGGATCACCCCTGTCCTCTGTTCTCTTCAATATCTACACAGCTGGCGTAGCAGAAACTGATAGGCAGTCTGGAAAAACTTTGACGTTCGCAGATGACATCATGGTCTATGAGAAGGGTACAGACAGAATACAAACAGCACAGCAACTGCAGACCAGACTCGACGAAATAGCAATTTGGTGCGAGGAAAACAATGCAATCATCAACCCTGACAAAGCACAAGTACTGTGGTGTTCGCTAAACAATAACATCGTTCACACACCAACTCCACCTATCACCTTCAAGTATGAGGTAATTGAAAGGGAAACAACATTGAAATATCTGGGTATCACCTTCGATAGAACCTTGTCCTTCAACCAGCACATTGAAAACGTGTCAAGGAAAGTTAAAAAAGGAATCGGTGCCATAAAAACCATGGCGTCCGCACACATACAACAAAATGTCCTCTTTGTCATGTTCCAACTTCTGATCCTGTCAGTCCTTGACTACGGTTTGGGATGTCTCACCCTGTCTGAAGCAAATTTGCTAAAACTGGAAAGATTGCAGAATGAGGCAATGCGGGCAGTCCTAGGATGTACTAGGGACACACATATCATCTGTATGCGTTTTCTGTTGGACCTGAGCAGCGTTAGAATCCGTCACAAGTTGGCGCAAGCAAAGACTTACCTGCGAGTCATGGAAAACCCACACCACCCATTGTACCCAAGTCTGCTCACACAGAAAGGCACCCGCATAAAAAGAGGAAAGTCTTGGATGGCAGAGGCAGAGGATTCCATCAAACTGGTGTGTCCCATTGAAGACATCATTGATGGCAGAGAATGGATAAAGACCGGCCCTGAACAGACGGCTTTGACAAAGGTCATCATCACTATGGGAAGAGATAGGAGGGAGTGTGCAGCAGCGGTCACTGAACAGGACATACGACAGCTCATCCATGGCAACTCCAAGAGACATGATCCGATTATATACACAGATGGATCAGTAAAAAGGGGAATCCAAAGTGGATGGGGTTTTGTCTGTTACAGTGAGAATAGGGTAATTCATGAAGAATCAGGGGCAGCTGCCACAACCACGTCCAGTATGAAGATGGAAATAGAGGCCATTACAAAGGCGTTGGAATGGATCAAGCTTACACGACCAACCACGACACACGCCGTGTTCCTCACTGATTCGCAGAGCGCCTTAAAGAAGATAGAGTGCGGGTTCATGAGGATGGAATGGATGACAGCCATCAGACCCACTGCAATCAGTTCAATCACATGGATCTTCTGCCCTGGTCATGCGGGGGTCAAGGGAAATGAGAGAGCAGACAAGCTGGCCGGGAATGCCACGGTGAATGGCCCCCTCAGATTGGATAAGCAGGAAGTGCTAAAGGCTCTCTCTGAGCACTTGAGGAATGCAGAGGACACAGCGGCAGAGGACCAGCAAGCCATCAAGAGGATGATTGAATTGGGGGTCAGGAAAGGAGAGGGACGTGGAAGACAGCTCGTTGGGAAAGATCGCAGAGTACACAACCAAGTCTTGACGGGGACTGTCAGTTTGGACACACTTCGTTGCGTGTTGCAGAGGGGAGCGGAGCACGTATGGGGTTGCCCGTTGTGCAAGGATGCTGTTCCATATGACAAATAAACAAATAAACAACTAGAGCCAGTTCATCCCTCGCCTTTTGGCGGAGTGTTGTGAGATCTGTAGAGGCGTAGCCCAGAACTGACATTTTCCTACATCTTACGTGATGATAAGCCTTGGGCGTTACGGATTGTGGGTGCTTACAGATAACATAGTTCTGTTTTTATGTAGACTTCGTTTTGAATCTATCTGTTTTATACAACTTAGGTAAGTAAGATAGAATCGCAAGACTGTGTTAAGAAAGACAAAAAGACAGACAGGGGATGAAAAAAGGAGAACAGAAAGTGAGAAAAATACACACAACCAGGCAGACAATAGAGTTAGAGAGAGAGAGAGAGAGAGAGAGTGAGAGAGTGAGAGAGAGAGAGAGAG